>WURT03020858.1:0-57941 GCA_009936505.3 Holothuria glaberrima | reverse complement strand
CATGGGGGATTATAACCGGGCTAGTTTGCTTAACAATGGGAGAGCTATGCAAACCATCTGCATTCACTCCCTGAGAGACTTTCGATAGAGTCTGGCTGGCAGAGGGCAGCAACCATGAAATTTAGTTTTGACACTTTGCGTGGCAGTAAGTTATAACCAAAACGAAGGGAGCGGGGGCTGGGGCTAAATATGTGGTAGGGTTGAACTATGCTTTCGCCCCCTAGGTCCAAGGACGAAAACCTCTTTCTTATTTCTTCTGTAAGAATTGCAAAACTTTGCACTAATTTACCTTAAAATTTGTCCAAAATGATGCACCATATTGCATCTAAAGACCCTCAAATGAGGGGGACACCCCCTACCCTTAGACCCTCTAGGACGGCGATCAGAAACAAGGTTTAGCCTCCCAATCTCGAAACAGCTTTCTACTCCTATGGTTATACTCGTTATATAAAAATATGTCCTGGGCTTAGAAGGTCTTTCAGGAACTCACCATTCTTAACGAGGCCCCGGAGACGCGTTTCTTCTATATGGCATTTCATTAATTACAAACTTCTTAGCGCATGTGCTATAACTGTTAACTTATAAACAAAAGTCATATGTTCTCGTATACTTTTCACAGCTTCTTTCATTGCATTTTATTTTTACAAAAAGCAAGAGTGAAATTATGACGACTTGATCAAGTCTACAAATAATTTCATCTTAACGTTTGGAGTAGTTAGACTAAGTGAGCCATGCCGCTGTGAGTTATGCTTGGCAATTATTAGCTCGTTAGCACAAAGTGTATCTCTCTGAATGAGCCACAGGCGTGATCATTCAGTCTGATACGGCATCGTTCCTTTTAATGTGACTTGAAAGTACAATGACCTGTATATATATATATATATATACATTGAAAACAGAGAATGTCTTATGAACTGAGACCATTGAGTAGATTGATCGTTTCTGTAGAGCTACATTGCAAATGCTACACAATGGTGTTTGACTCACTATCATGGTATCTTATAGAAACGTTGATGTTTTGTTTGTCGAGACAAGCTATAGCTTTGGTCACGTGTTTGACATTTAAAGGCACAAAAAGTTCCAGCAAAGAGAAATATATTCATTTCAATATTTGATGCTTAGCTGCAACACCTGTATGCCAGCGGGCGTCTTGATGTTAGGGTGAATCTATACAGAAGAATCATCATGAATTATTCATCCTCTACAAAAAAAAAAAAAGAAAAAAAAACATCTGCCAGGAAACGTTAAGAAAACATTAATTTGTAAGTAATCAAAACGCGTAACAATCGACAACATAAAACGGTAGAAAGAAGTTCTAAGAACAGAACCGTTGACATATACGCCATATCCCCTCCATGAGGTATTTGAAGCTATACCATATACGTGAAAACGGTTGTATGAATCCAGATTCTAAATGTAATCGATCCTTTAGGGCCTCTTGTGCATTACCTACGGCAGGTTATCCAGCAGTTAGTTGCATGCTTGAAAGACTAATAATAATTTAAGTCAATATCCGAATGCTATAAGCAGACAGAAAGAGTGTAATGAAATATCACTTCAATTGATGGTAAACTGTACATATAAGTGTTTCATCACGCCTTCACGCTTCTGTAACTTTTTGTAAAACGTTGCAAAACCCGAGAAGCCCAATGTGAAAGACAAATGGTCATGTCATTACCTTAGAAGATGTAGGTATTTACACCATTGCCTCGCATCATTGTAATCTTTAAATCATTTACTCCAAACTGGGAATCAGCATTTTAGTCAGACTGCCATGTTTTTTATGTCAGTTACGTTGGGATCTCATCTGAAGGCAGGATCATCGTCAAGGAGGGCCGGGGGCGAAGTCCCCTTGCAATTTGTCCCCCCCCCCTCCTAGAGTTTTACGTTGCCATTGACTTAATACATTTTTACACATTTGGCCCCCTGAAAAATTGTTCGTCCCCCTGATAGCCATCCCTCCCCCTTCTTCAGTACCTTGTCTGGCCATGGTCCTGTCTGAAGGTCACTTCTTTGGAAATTTACTTTTATATTTCGTAACTTTTATCCGAACAGTAACAGAGAAAGTGGCTTGGATAACTTGTCAATAAGGGTCAGATTTCGTGTTATCTGCACTAAGAGGTTTTGTTAATCGGTTCATTCTGACAGAAGAGCTTTTGAAAGGCGAATTCTCAAACGACAGAAATGAGGGTTCGTTTTAAATGTTCTTCAAATCTTTGGCATCAAAGCAATCAACGCGGACTCACCTCGATTGACTCCAATATGATGAGTGTCTTGAATGAGTATCCTGAAAAGTGCTTTCTAGAATTCTCTTCTCTGCTGTATAACATATCATGCAGACCGTTCTTTCTATGTAAGGTGGCATGCAAACAGATCTCGTCTGTGTCCGTTGCATGCAAAAGAGATCAATTTTGTCCCATAATCTTTGCAATGATACCGATGATGAAATGACTTTAGAAAAACTGACACTTTGTACTTAAATTTATAAGCAAAAAGAGGCACAGGGCACGTGTGATCAGGGAATCGGTAAGTAATTAAGATTTTAGTTTGTTGTGCGGGTTATCTGATCATTGCTTTATAAAGGCTATTCGCCATTCCGTTGCATTTGCGTATCTTTATTTGCTGGACGATCCAGTTGTCAAGCGTTCATTGTATTTCAATAAGCCAGTTAATGTGTAATGCGGCCTATCACTATTACTGATTGGAAAAGTATTTCTCTGGAAATGCAAAGTATACAAAGAAAGCTCCCATGCTGAGGCCCTGATGGTGCCGGAGGAGGCATTACCCTCCAAGGGTGTGGAAAATTTTAAACCTTTGCTTTTCAACAGTTATAAGATTTTTGGAATTACTTCTATATAAAATTTAGATCAGCCTTATAACCAGACAAGGTAATGAAGGAGGGATAGCCTCCAGGGAGGAAATGTTTTCTCGGGGACGAAATGTGAACAGATCTATTAAGGTAAAAGTGATTTTAATCTTCCTATGGTCCAAAACTTTTCTAGAGGGGGCCCCTGGCCCTCGTGGCTTCGGACTTGCCTAAGATCCGCCGTAAGTCATCTTATTTTAATGAGTTCGTCAACCTTATAAAAAAAAGCTTTTGCTGACAACCTGATTTTTAAAATTCATTTAGTTGAGGAACATATGAAGTTGTTTTACGTAACTATAGGGTTTACTGCTGGCATCGACATTCACCATTAAAGTATTTCTTCCAGGTTATCTGCGTCAGTTTTCTGTTAATGAAAACATTTCTCTTTTTATTATTAACATTTGTTAATTACCTCTCCACAGCTCCTAGCTTTTACGTTTTTCCTGTTTTTAAACTACCCAAGACCTCCTAATTCTCTGTGTTAATAACCGGGTTTAATATCCTTCATATTCACGAATATTTACATATATTTTCATTAAATGTGATGAAAGAAATTTTGCGAACCCTTGCGAACACATTCGTAAGCGTTATAATAAAGCAGAATGCAACGTTAAAAGCCATAAAATGGTACGATTACACAAAAGAAGGCTAGTATCTAACATTCGGGAAAACAATCACCATTTAATATAGTTCGGAAACATTACTTGGGTCTTTCACACTCCTCGTCCTTATGTGCATTTTATCCGCTTGTGAAAATAATGAAAATATACGATCCCGTTATTTTATTTATTATCAAAACAACGAAATATCTAAATCTTGTAACAAATGATCGTTTAATTGCCCTAAAAATGAAATTCAGTCAGTAACATTTGCTGGAATGCTCTTGTTGATGGTCGGATCTGTCATTATTAATTCCAGCTAAGTTGCATTTAATACACGCAGATAAAATTGTTCTAAAAACATCTCAACTCTTGGCAAATATGAATTAATTAAAGAGGAGTGCATACCGTTCTGTTTCTTTGAAGACTTAAGAAAACATGTCGATGTACTAAAACGACATCCCAACATTTGTTTCAGAACTAGTCTGCTACCTTGCGAGTATACGGAACTGAAAATGGAAACTAAGCGTAATTCGTGGGTAGAAGTGCACTTAAGCTAAAATTCCTAGAAATATAGGGAACTATCGTGTTTGTCTGTATATTGTCAAACGGCATAAGGCAGATAATATTACCTTGCCACATCGCCAGAATTCAAGGTCTGTATTTTTTTTTTCATTTTGCTACATGCACGATAACAACCTCCCAATCCACAATCCACAATCTCCCCATTTTAATTACTGATCCAGATATAAATGAAACATGATAGCTGAAAGTATTCTATGCAATATTATGTTACATGCATATACAAAAACAAGGGTCGGTGCCTTTCCCGTACAGTTCTACCACAAAATCTGACAATAAGCATGTAAGTACTGCCGTTATCACCATATAGTTACATAAGCAACTTGGTTTCCACCTCATTTTATCTACTTATCATATCAAAGAAATATAAGTAGAAATGGAGGTACACTTGATAATTGCAAGTTTATCATTTACCAGACGTAAAGTTAGAGAAGGAACAGGCAAAATACAGGAAAATGTGCGACAGGTCTGGAACAGGAGCACAAATTAATAGGAGGATGTTACACTTAGAGCTAAAATCAAATCTCTTCCAACTTTCTTCCAAAACATGCCGATTGACTCTCGACAGAGCATTTGCGAAAAAGTTTTTAAAAGACACTGACTGAGAAGGAATCATGTGCTAATCGGGGACGTTAGCAACCATAGTTTATGACGTTTCATATTGGAAACAGGTAAATGTCTCAAAATTGGCAAATTGGAACTAAACGAAAATTATACTAACCAGGAAACTTTCAAACATTTCCTCCTTACATTTTGTATTAAATGATTCTTTCGAGCATGTTCATCGTTTTCATATACATCCGTAGACTTTGTGTTTTTAATTTACATCTTAGTATTTTCTCTTTTGCCATATTGGTAGAATCTATTTGTTTCCCAGTGTTTAAGAATTGACCGACACAGGCTTATTAGTGCGGGGTGGAAGAGCTGTAGCCCCATTCTCGGAGTTGGCGAAAAAAACCCATTTCGAGGGAGATTTTGAGAATACAATGGAAAGTTTTTCGAATAATACAGAATCCGGAAAAGACGTTCATCCCACTCAGCCCTGGAGCAAAATCATATTCACCAGGTTGTCCTGGTAGCACATGTTGTCATAGCTAACATCATTATAAGTCAGAATGTTAGTTGTCCTCTTACCCCATTGAGCCATTCTCATGAATGGTCAGGTCAACACAGTTTATGAGTGGTCCAGGAGGGAATTGGGGGAGGATGCATCAAACAAAGGTATTGTAATGTATAATATTACATAATATGATTATCAGGCTATGCTTACAATTAGTTTTGGTATGAAGCAGCAATAACGCCTACCGTTGGTATTACTGTTTACTGCGGAATCTCGGAATGACCTGGGGACTGACTACCCCAAAGTTTGTTTTGGAAAAAAGTCGTTATTGTTGTTTTGGCTTACGAAATAATAGTGTAACAGGTGTAAAAAAAAAGCTTGTATTAGAAGCTCGTTGTAGTTGAAGAAAGGTCTTTGCCACGTTTGTGGGGGAGATATACACTGGGGGAGGATGGCACAGGGCTGGTAAAAAACAGTCAACTTAGATGTTGTTACAAATGATCTTAAGGGGGTAGAATAGTCCAAGAAGATTACTGAAAGTACAGCAGAACCCACGAGGGTCGTCTGAGGACTTCCGCGTCTGTGGCGTCCTAAGTAGGCAAAGTTGTGAAAACTTTACAATTACATGGTTGGATGGGTCTTATGTTGATCTCTATTGGCTTCAAACTATAGTGACATTTAAAAGTATGAGAGACCTGGTGATAAAACCAGGCTATCCATGGCTGTTGACTGACCTTGAAAAGAAAGACAAACTCTGAAGTACAGAGCTCTGCTAGAAAACTTACAACCGTTTTAGCGCAAGAAGTACATGGACTCCTTCAACCGGCCATTATACCTCAGTTGCCGTAATACATCCCAAGCTAATTTTTTCGCAACTTTTGCAAAAAGATATTGTCTTACAGTAAATCACATTTCTAAGAATTCTTTTTGACTTGCTCAGAGTATGCATTATATACTCCTTCCTCGGCTGAGAGCATATATGAAATACCCATTTAAGGCTTTAGCATGTATCTATATGCCCCTCAATTTTAAGCCTAATCAAAAGACGGAAACTTGAATCTCTATTCAGAACTTGAAAGCGTATTCTAAAAATAAGCCCAAACCACCTTCTTCATGAAAAAAATGTTTCATTTAAAAACACCTTCTCAAACAAAAACCGTTCGCAAACATGCAAGAAACTCATACCATCAATACAATTGAGGGACTCTTTATTTTATAAAATTACAACTATTTGGCAATTGCGATTTGTCAACTCTAGTGCAAATAGCTATTCCCCAAAATGCCCTAAGCGTCTATCTTCCACACAAGTTGACAGTAATTCCTACTTGTAATGATCTGAAGCTAGTTGTTTGCATTTCTAGCGACGGAAAATGGTAATGTCATTAAATGTTACCTCATCATAAATCCATCAGTGTAAGAGAAAGATTGGGGACATACCTCCTGAAAAGGCCGTAACCACTTTCTGAAGTATATGAGGCTTTAAGAATTAATAAATGATGAAAATTCCATACGTTTACTTAAATGTAAAGACAAAGCAAGGACTATGCAGAATTGGTCGTTGTGTTCTGACTATCTCAGGATTTACCTAAAGTTTTTAGTTTTTATGAAACAGTTCAAATGTTGTGTTTCGTTCGTTGAGCCTTTAAATGCACAACTGATTGCACGATTCCAACAACGTTTCAGAATTTCTGTCTACACTGAGTACACTCCCTGAAGGGAAACTATCACAAAGATATTGATTGGCATCTAAGAAAAGTCCTGCCGTTTGTCTCTCACCCAGACGAAAACCTAATGGCAACTAGATCCCAATGCTACTCCTTGCAAGGTTTACCTTACAATTGTCAAGGGACAAGACGTAACAAGAAGCCCTTCAGACAATTGACATTATCTCAAGTAAGAATTATCTTGATCAATAACGGTTCCCTGAAAATAACAAACATAATACCTATCCGATATAAGATATAGAAACCGAGACGGAGAACACTGCATTTTCACATCATTGCCTCTAACATTGACCGCATGGTGGACGTGTAGTGCTCCTGCACCTAAACTGGCTGCACTTGTAATACCAACGTTAGAGTATGTACGTCAAAGATGAGTACATATTCGACACCTGCTTTGAAGGTAGCCTCTAACAGGAAGATGTTGCTAGGACCCATGTAACACAAAACGTTTCTAAAACGTCACAGTGGTGTAATAAAACGTTTTATAACACCACTTTACACGTTTTAAAAACGTTTTGTGTTACCTGGGGAGTTCACGCAATCGTAATTCTAGCTTTCTCCAAACAAATGAAGCAAAAAGCAAATACAGTTTGGGAAAGATACATCTTTTAAAGCCAATCCTCAGTACATAAATGTGTAAACGTAATCTCTTACGTACCCTTCACCTTTAATAAGCATACTATGAGCAGGAAGCAGCCCAAGTGGCAGCTCCCTGCCATAAGCGTTCTACTGGCAATATATCATTTCAGGGATGTCAGTCCTTGTGAGGACTTCGTTATTTGAAAGGAATGAACGAATTCCGGGTAATATTTACATTATGCAAAACTCATTATAGCTTAGAGCTTCGCCATCGATGGGGAAAATGTTTCTAACGTCTTTTACCATGTTGCAACTACCGAACGTTAATAGAAAAAATGGCATTTGTCCATTTTAATGCCAGAGTTGGTCCCCATTTTCTCATTTCCGTAGAGCCAGCTCCGGTAAGGTAAAAATTGTGAGAGTCAGAGAAGTTCTCTAGACTTTTCCAATTGCCGCCAATACTTAACCAGTCATTGCAATAAATAGCCATATCTCTAGAACGGGACAAGCTATAATAAAGCTGTTTGCTGCTAATTGTTTGTAATTTGTTGCTTTATCATATGTACCTTCTTAGAAAGCAGTATTTCTTTGGCCTGTGAAGTTGAATTTCAAAGGGACCACCGTAAGCCGAGTTTGTGCGTTGTTTATGTCGACTGTAGTAAGGCACGTGATTTAAATCAGACCCTCGCAAGGTTTACATTCAGGGCACCGTTTCACAAAGATCAACGATTGATGTTAAGTTTGATCTGTATGCAGTTTTGGTATTGAAATTAAGCTTATCTAACGTGAATCGTTATGAAATAGGTCCCAGGGTGGCTTACAATGAGGTAGAGCTCATCACCCGAGGTTAAAAGACGGATTTTTTATCTGACCTGAACTACTTAAATAAAGTCATCCAAAGCCCAAGGGTTAACTTGGAATCAATCTTAAGTGAAGCTGTTATACATTCTAGAGGATTTCTTCCACATAAGTCGCTTAGCTACATAATATAAGGCACTTGCAGGGCTGAATTTGAATTTTGAAATTTATTCTGCGAAACTTTGTGAGGGTAGTTAACAAAAACTTTTTGCCGGTGATAACCCTTTACCTTTAGTTCAGCTTATATTTCAAAACCCTCAAGTAAATGATATTTCAACTTCCAACAACGACCAACAACTGTTGTTTTAAAGCTCTGCTTTTGCAGTTTCCTACCCATGTCATGTTTCACCTGGCAAATATTTTAGACCTCCCTTGCTGCATTGAAGCTGCTTAGTTTCTTCCTAAATATTAACCTGGGAGGAGTTTTACAACAGTTTTTCTTCTAACTGCGTTGATAACTTTGAAAGAAAAACTTCAAACGCAGCAAATACTTTTCAAAAATACTATAATTCTATGAAAGTAAAAGTAACCATGATGATCATGTTGTTTAAGGAAGTAATGCGTTACCATAAGGCCTAATGTTCCATTGAACCAATTATATCATTCGTAAGGAAGGATACCCGCTACAGTAGGGCATAAAAATAATCTGGATTTCGATTAATTACTTTGTTGGATAGTTGTGTCTGAAGAAAAGAAATGTATTCCAACATCGAGAAAAATTTTGGTATTACCAACGTACTATGGCAATGTAATGCCACAGCTTGAGTCTCTTTGCCGGACGTTTTCGTACAGAAAAGAAGAGTGAGAATCGCGTGGGAAGCCTCGTCTGAGTTCCTCTGCATCTACACGTTTCTTGCATCAATCAAAATACTTATTCATGTATTCTTAAATGACAACAGGTTGTGAGATAAGACAGTGTATACTTCATAGTCACTCTTCATCTCAGTACCCCTGCATGGCATAATTACAAAAATATTTTCCAGTGAGTCCAAAATGATGGATCTCTAAATAATGAACCTATACTCTTGGCCATAATTAGCTCAAAATGTAATAATAGAAGAGGACATGCAGTCGCCTGTAGGTGATTGTATGCAGTAAAAATGACGATTTAGACCTATACGTCAAGTCCTGGAAGAAATTGTGATCCAGCTGTAATTCTGATGATTACGATGGTCGTTGTCATCAGCGGAATTTACAGATGATACAATTCTTCTTAATTTAAAATTCATGATAACTGCTTGTGTTATAGGGAAGACTGAAAGAATATTCTTCAAAAAATGACATGGTTTTGAAGGTAGAAGATAACTATTTGTATTATCCAGTGCAAATTACTAATAATGGAATTAAATAGGTGTGTTATATGCGTTTTTAATTTGGAATGCAAACGGAAAACTGGGAATTAGGAAGGTAGGAATGTGAGCAGGTATTAGAACAATAGATTAAGATTATAACAGAGGTCAGTACACTCTTAAAAGGTTGGGTAAAAATTTAAACCAACTTTTAATCAACACTGGGCACGTATGTATACGCCCACAAATTAGGTGAAGTTTGCCCAACAGCTGTTGGGTAATATATTTACCCAGAAGATAGTTACATTATTTACCCAAAATTGGTTAATAAATAATTTCCCAACAGTTGCTGGTAAAGTATCTACCCAATATAGGTTAATGAAAATAATTTAGATGCAGTCTTTTAACAAATCGTTGGTTGATTGTTAACGTCCGTTGGGCAATTTGATGCCATATATATAAATTTAGGAAATAGTCCCTAATGTGGTATGTCATAAATTGTATAAATCTCAGATTGTCATAAAAATGGGGGTTTGGAGCTTCGGCGATTAGGTTGAAGTAAATATGAGCACATGGCATCTTGCGCAGTATTGAATGCTTGTATCGAACTTATAACCAAAACCATTGGGGAAAAACTTGGTGCTGCTGGTAAGACTAAGCCCACATGTTTAAGGTGGTACACTGTCAGGGAGGTTAAATTACAATACTTCCAATATAGATTTCTCCAGGGAATCACCTGCTTTCTTTGATGAATATTCGGGATAATCCATTATGTTCCTTTTGTAACCTCCATGACAAGACACTTGAACACTTATTCTGGGATTGCCATGTGGTCTCTTCCTTTTTACTAGAAGTTGAGAAATTCCTATTGAACAAACAGTTTTTTTTTCAAGGAAGATATTTATTTCGGTTTCAAGTTGTTACACAGACACCCATTAAATTTTCTAATTTTCACGTCAAATATTTTATCTACCAATCGAAACAAAACTGTTCGTTCCTTCAATCGACAATTTTATTTACAAGTTTAAGTTTGCAATAGAAGTAGAAAAGAGTATCTCCAGAGGTGTACACGATAAATGTAAACGTTACATATTATATAAGGAACTCAAAGAAACCTTTGCCTCCTGCCAAGTATTGTTCGAAGACGATGAGTAGGTTTATACATTTTATTATGTTGCTGTTATAATTTGAAGTAACTACGTTTGTTGTTTTACGTTTCGTCCTGTAAACATTGTAATGTCGAAGTGCTAAATAATGACTATTAAACTTGAAATAAATGAGATGGAAAAATAAAGGTTATCTAGTCTATGCTAACCTAGCTCACTTTCACAAGTTAATGTAGCCTAGCCTACTAGCTTGCATAAGCCTAAGCATTTGGGGCCTTGATTCACTTGCAGCACCAAGTTCTTCGTTTTGAATTTAAGTTCGATATAAACATTAAGTACTGCACAAATACCTTGTGCTCATATTTACCTGCAAACACAATCTAAAACCCTCCAACCACAATTAGTCAAGGTATTCTGAGAATTATACTACCGAGTAGGTCTGCCGTCGTTTGATGAGCTAGCTATGACTATAAACGTTAGGCGCGTACATTCGTATGCACCGTTTGCCTATCCATATGTTCACTAGTCTTATCACATATACGTATGCGGAGTACGCAAAATTTTAGGGCAAAAACTTCCCAGAATTGAGGAAAACCTTTTACTCATAATTAGTGGATTCCTGTTTGTTTTATTTCTCTTAAAATTCCCAATGTTGGTAAAAGAAACACCCAACACTGTTGATAAACACAAGTGCGCACCTTTAATTACCGTACCTAACTTTTTAAGAGTGTATGAACACTCATTATAATACTTGATTTTGTGTCCTCTAATTCGGAAGGATATTTGCAAAAAGAGTGACATATTTTAACACCAGACTCTGGCAATAATGAGTACCAAATCAGTCATTCAATACTTTTACGAATAACCTATAAATTGAGGTCCCAGGGAATATTATCTTTCAAAAGTAGTTGATTTAAAGGACATTTTGTATACGGCATTTTTGGATGCTTACAACGTTTGTTCAATTCCAGCTAAAAACCACGAAATATATATCATCTATTTCAGTTTTGTAAAAATATGTTTTTAACTTGAAATATGGCGTTGTCGTCTTTTCACTTGAATATATAAAGTCTATAAATTGAAATTTTATGCACAAAATACTCATGTATAAGAATATTTTAGATGTGTAGTCTTTACTTCCCAAAACATTCAAACAGGCCTCGAAATAACACTTCGTAACTTATACTTCGTCATTTATTAATCACTTGTGGCTTTGACTTGCAACTAGTAAAAGTTGATTGAGCACAAACTATTAATATTTTATGAGCTGAAAACCAGAAAACGTCTATTATCGTGCTTTCAGCGGTATATCCAATAAGATCCGGAAAACGAGACATTTAATATTGCAGCATATACGGTCCAATGATCCCTGTGCACTGTTCTTTCTCTGTATCCTGGGATAGAACCTTTTATTTTATCGATTACCTCTTCCTGTTCGCAGAAAGGCAGAGAAAAGTTTGAACAAAACCATTTTCGGAGAGAGCTGTTAAACTTGCAGCTTTTAAGCTTTACACTGAGTATTACTTTAGTTATGTCAGTGTTATCAATCAATTTCGAATCAAGGTTGAAGAGTAATACACATGAACGCTTTTCCACATAGTAACTATCGATAATTGTAATGAAGATACTGATGACCCTTGAAGTCATATCATCACCTACTTTCTTAAGATGTGCTTTGGTAATTACTTGTGGAGATTCAAATTTATACTGTTCTATGATGTCGTTATGGTGCATTGTCTCTTAGTCCACTGAATAGTTTAAATCATATGCATAGCGTTTCGAGTTACATTTTTTTTTTAAATTTATTCTATCGTTATGTCGGACAGTAGCTTTGGCAGTTCAACAGAAGCAGGTCATTTTAATGTTTACAGAATTGCAGTCCCATGGTGCAGTACCTTATTTGCATAAAACTGAGACACTGCACACCACTCCCAATATTAAACATGTAGGAAGTTTTGTGGGTTTGTTCAGAGGGGGAACAGTAAATCTGATCTCCCGAGAAGGCCTGTTCAATTGAGCCAGTCTAGAATGGAACCTCGCATGACAGGCCGTGAGGTTGGTCATGTTGAGTTGAAGTTGGCCTTGGGGACGTAGCTCCTTTAGGGAGCAGAACTCCTTCCGGAGTATTGGTTTAGTTGGCTCTTCGCCAGAGAGGTGAGGGGACTTTTGGAGAACTCTACGAGCATGTAGCGCCAAAAATCATTCTATTTTCTATGGCCGATCATGATGATTGAACTACAGTAATAAGAAGCTTATTCTTCAACAATTATTTGTGAGTATATGTTTAAGTCGAGGAAGAATAATTACCAAAATAAATCAACGACAAATCAGAAACATTCATCTTTATTTAGTTATCTGTACCAAACTAACCCCAAGCCTTCGCAGGAGCGATTGACCCAACCCCAACCAACACTTTCATGATAACCGTAAACCTACACATTGGACTAAAAAATGTTAAAATATTTCCACAACCTTGCTCGCATCCACTTCTGAAGGCTTCCAACTGTTACTTCAAACCAACGTCTCACAATTTTTCTGCTGTTAAATATTGCGTCAGTGGTATACCATTTCTACTTTTATTTGTTCGATGATACAACAATTTGACCCTGGTCTTCCAAGTATTCATTTAGACTTCTTTTAGAATGAAAACACTGTTGAACAATCGACTAGATGCATAGCCATACGGGCCAGGGGGGCTGGGGTGGCCGCCTCTCCCCAGGGTAAGAAGCCTGACTAAATTTTGTCTCAGTCGGGTTGAAAATTGGACAGTTGAATGAGGTCGGGAGTCGGGTAAAAATAACCGCCCTCCCTGAGAAAAGTCCCGTAGGGCCATCACTAGATGTAAACCACATTTCACATGTCAAAACTACGCCTTCAAACAATCTTTGTTCAATCCGAAGTTTCGATTATACTTTGTATATCTTTGAAATGATATCTCTTTTACATACTTTTTATGTTTTACATATAATTTCCGACTTTACTTGCATTTTAGCATTCTTGGTGTTGGACCTTCAGAACTACTTGTGGAGTGTGTTTCTTTGTAACAATATACCACAACTTTTGTAAATACCGCATGGGATTTTTCACACCATATTGTAACCGCCAGCACCATTATATTGCACAAAATTCGAAAGTAAAACGTTAACGTGTCATGTTTCCCATTTCAAACAAATGATGATATGATTTACGTGTGGCTTGATAAATTGTAATAAATAGAACATGAGCCTTGATAAATACAATCTTGCCTTCTAACCAACCAAAAATTTTCTCTGCAGGTAACTTAACCTGTAATACGCAGGAAATTGCTATAAATTGGGTTCCGCTACCTGTTTACCCCGTTCAGTTAGCTTCGACGTAAAAAGAATTAGTTCAGTACTCTGTACGAAGTCTTTGCTGAATCATTGGATCTTTGTCTGTGCACTTCATACTCTGTTAGTTCCACAGATACTGGTTTAAGACTCAGCGATTGTTTCCAGTCAGTTGGAAAGGTAAAGTGACAACCGAAGAAGGGATGTATTCACTCAGCTCTGGCAGCATAAAATCTCCCCATCATTCGTTGAAATCATTACTGTAGTATCCTATATAGGGTCTACCCGATGTTCCCAGGCTTCGATGTTCCCCGTTTTGTATTATTTCAATCATGGTCGTCGATGATTACGAGTTTCGTTATTCCCAGGGTTCGATGTTCCCAGAAATGTCAATGTTCGCGAGTTTCAATGTACCCAGGGTTTGATGTTCCCAATGTCAAATTTTCCCAAGGTTCAATGTTGACAGGGTCCGATGTTCCCAGCGTTCAATGTTCCCAGTGTTCAACGTTCCCTAACCCTAACTTTAACCCGAACCTGTGAACATTGAACCTTGGAAACATCGAATAGGGTTCGATGTTTCCTAACCGTAACTTTAACCCGAACCTGGGAACATTGAACCTTGGGAGGATCGAACCCTGGGAACACTGAACCTCCAGAACATCGAACCCTGGGAACATTGACATAACCCCTCTTTATCGCTCTCAAGCTTTACCTTTTCATAGTTTGACGGCTTCTAAAGAATAATTTGCTCTTGCAAACCAATCAATCGTGGAATGTTACTTGGTGTTAGTATTCCTCTTTCTATCCTAAATAATTCATATCAAGAGAAAAGAGCTCCGCAGATTGTTTAAAGCTTCGGGGTGATACTGATTTATTTCAAAAAGAACAATTCACCCTTAAAAATAAACCCCTCAGGACATTATCGGTGTTACAAATGTCCTTGAACTTCCGGTTGCAAAAAATAAATGTTAGTATATAGACTTATGTTTTGAGAAGTACTTCCTTGTGAAAAGTGTGCATACTTTTATTATGTTTCTTCATGATATAATCGTGATACAGAAAATATCCTTAAAGTTGGTCAATTTTTGATGGACGTTCATGAGTGTTTTAGCACATCAAATATTCCATTTGGTAATGTTTACGTAACTCAAATCTTTACTATGCGACAGAGCGAAATCCTATTCAAAAGTCAGTTTTGTAACCATAGTTTTTGAAAGGTAATGAAATGATATTTTCGAAATGTTGACCAACACCAGGGAGTCTATTTCAAGGTTTTCAAGCTACAAGTTACAGCAGGATTTTCCATTTATCCCTTTTCTTGCATGGTAAAATGAAAAGATGGAGGCCATGACCTGCTTACTTATCCGACTGCTTACATTGCAGAAGTGTAACAAGAGTTGATGAATTTAGGTGTGGTTATTTCTCCTGTCCCTTCCTCCATGTCCACGCAGCCTTTGCATGTAAGAATTGCTGATCAAAAGTGTAACCTGCGAGCAAAAATATCCCGTGATCGCTTACATAGGCTCGTCAGGGGTGGTATCAGGAATTGCCAGCCAAGACCGGGTAGAGATGGCAAGATCTAAGACAATCCAAGGCCCCAGGGCAATGGTCACCGAAGGGATGGTGACCTGGCGTAAGGGGGAATAGTGGTGTGAAATTGGGCAGTAATGTTCCATGACAGGGCTAATACTGCACGGTATATGCATATATTTAATGTCCCGAGTTTTGTATGGATTTAGTATTTTTGCATTTTTCTCAGTCTGACTTGTATAACAGCATAGTTCGAATCTGGCCATAACTTGTAGGGTTTACCTCAGGGAATGACTTGCATTGTGTATCAGATGCACCCAGTCCACCCATAAAATGGTCGAATTTTTCTCGGCTCATCACCTATCGCACCATAAAAAATATGAAGGAGAATACTATGCTTCATTCACTCTAAGAACAGGTGGGCAAAAAATACTCAATGTTGGAGAAACATAGCACATGCTACATTTTTTAGCACCCTTTGCTAAATATATTGGGCAACGTTTCAAACAATAATAAGGGAATATCGTGATGTTTTGCCCAACTTTTAACAACTTTTTTCCCCAACAATTTTTCATGTGCTATGTTTGTTCAACTGTTTTTAGAGTGTGTATGGAACATCTATAGGGTACTAAGTAAGGGGATGTTCTACTACTTACTTGTAGGGTGGGGAATTGTAAAAGAAGTAAGGAAAATCTTGTGGCGCCCAAAGCGAGCAAAAGGTTTAGCTTTTTAATGTAGAGTGCTTCATTCTTCAGAGTAAAGACAGGCAGACTAACCGTCTAGGTGGCTTGTTGTCGTCGGGAATTTCACCAACCCCCGTACCCACTAAGGCTCGAAGACTTAATTTGCAAGTTTCCCGGCTAGGGGTAGATCCTCCCAATAATATGGCTCCACCCTGGCGAGTCTTTGGTGGAGTCTACGGATGATGACCCTTACATCCAGCAGCCAGTCCAATGGGGTAAGTCATCAAAGTTTCCCGAGTGTATAATATAATCTATGGACATAATTTATGAGGGTTCTAATGAAGAATCATCAATTTAAGCCCTGCTAAACCTAATCGAAGTTACTCGACATTTGCACCGGATGCTAAGTAGCTTACACTGTTGTATTCAAGGAATAATGCAGTCACCCGAAAATGTATTAGTGTTGTAGACTATTCTTTTCACGAATGGTTCTTGAGAATCATGTAACTCACTCAATTGTGAATTTTATGAGGAACAACTGCTTGGTTTACCTTGAATATGCAGTATTCATGTCTTAAAGTATCATGAAAGATATCTGGAAAAGAAATAAGAGGAAATTTGTGACATTTATCTCTTGTTAAACATAAAAACGGGGCGACTGTTTTTGCCCTTTAAATTAATAACATTATCAAGAGTATCTAGATAGGTTTCAACACTCATAGGTTATTATCAATACTAGAACCATAACAGAACATGACAGAACCATAAGAGTACGAGGCATGGGGCAGGGGACATATGCCTTCCAACTCTGGCAAAAACAGTGGATCCATTCGGGCAAATGAGACAGCCAAGACGTAAATAATGCCCTTTTTGCCGGACATGACTACTCTCTCTAATATGCGGAAGTACCCATGCCTATTCTGGAAATCTTTATGTTGTTTGATCAGCTAATGTTTAGCCTGTTAAACGATTTACGATATTATGACAACCTACACAGCGGTATCAACAATTCGGGCAACTTGGTACAAAATTCTAAATTCGGGCAAAAATTATCCTTGCTCCAGAAGTATTGACCCCCGACCCCCACACGCCTAGTATGTGGAGACCAGGACTGATTAGTGCATAAATAACCTGAAATACGTCATTCCAAACATTGTGGGAATTTCTATTTTGCTAAAGCCTCAGAACAAAACGAACCCTAAACTCTTTGTAGAAGCTCTGTTAGAAACTTTGTTGTATAGAGAAATAATCACGGAACAAAGCCTTATGTGCCTCAAAACACAAAATCTCCTGGGATTTCAATTACTGAGATCTTAATCACGTGACTCAAAAGAGATGAGAGCGCCACAGTAAATGAAAACAATGCTGGGCAGTGGATGATAAAATTATCATCTTGATCTAAACAAGTGATGGGTCAGGATCATTTGTTAAAAATAATATGCAAATGTCGACAGAGAGACTGCCCTTGACAGCTTTCTTTCTCCGTATTTCTCAAGATAATCAGAGGACTAAATGTATTACTGTTGGGTCTTTTTTCTCATTAATTTCTTTGTAGTGTCGTTCACTTTTTGTTTCTCACTTTTGTGTTGAAAATAAATTTATATCTGCACTAGCTTTACATGTAATAACTTTACCGAAACCAAGCATATCCCAGACATTGACTTGTCATTTCCCTAAACCTCCGACATACACGTGTGATGCGAAAAGCATATCAAGTTGATCATGTACCTGTTATTTAAACAAGAGAGGTAATCTTCCCTGAATTAACCAATATTTTCTTAACACGACTAATGAAAGCAAATATCCCTCTCTTTCAACTGTAATTCTCAAATTCTCTGGGTCTAATTACCAATTAACGTTAGTCTTTTAATTTATTAGTTGCAAATTTATGTCATTACTAAAAGTTAATTGCAACATGGCTTGTATGGAATTTGACCCATCCTGATAGATATACCAACTATAACATTTTGATACACTAGAAAAAGTGGGTTCAATGGAAGTCACGCAGAATGCGATATAGTTAAAACAGGAAATGTGATTCCATTTTGGTCAGGAAAACGATCGTTGTATTTCTTAATATACCCAAACATCAAGTGCACTGAGGCTAAATGACTCAATTTAGGCTCCTCTTCACGCTGAAAATATGGTTATCGTAACAGAAGTAAAGTCAAGGCTATAGGTTTCATCAGAATTGATGGAAAAGTATTTGGTGTATATTCGACTTCAACAGGTTGGTGAAACTTTCCTGAAGCAATGTGGCGTGTAACCTACGGCGGCCTTAAAAGATGCAACTACCTACACGGACCAAAGTTGCTGACAGCATAAGACGATAAAATCACACATTTCGCGTTTCAGCATTATCAAGAAGCAAGAAACAAACCGACCTTAAGCCCTGTCTACACGATCATACAATTGGTCAAAAACACCATCATCCATCTCTATGACGATGCTTATAGATTAGCATATGGTCGTGTGGACTGCTTTCCCAACAACTTTGAACAACATCCAAAATTTATGGAGGTATTCAAAATTTTAGCTGCATGTTTCATCTTTCTAACAAGTGTTCAAACAATTGTTAGACGATGTTCATGGACAAATCAATGATCGTATAGACAGGCCTTGTGTATAGAGTGGAAAAGTTCTGTCTGTAGTACAAATTCTTAAGAAAATAGTGACATTTCTTTTGCAAGAGAAGCAAAACCCTTTGGACCTTGAAGATTCAACACGAACCATTAGAGCGAGAGAAAAAAACCTTCAAATACCAAATAACTAGAAATGGCAAGCAATCATGTGCGATTGAATATTTATTTATAATAAACAAGGTCATAACATTAACGTAATTGCTACTTTCGTCTGTCATGGCAAAGGACAACAGGCTCACGTGTGTTTTGTGGTACTTCACTGGAATGATGAAAAACTGTGATAAAACAGGACAAGCTAGATGATGAATGTGGAAAATTTTTTCTGCTATTTCACATTAGCTATTTACACCTATAGCACACATAATTTAAAGGTCTAAGTCAGCTTATAAAACTTTTGCACTAATAATTTCATGTCTTGAAGTAGGCAGTTAAGAAAGACAAATATAAATTTGTAGTTTACTCTCCAATGACTACGCCTCTGACTAGCATGTTCTCGTAGGCCTGAGGTGCACTCTGCATGAAAAGCTATTTTTGTATTTTGGACTTTATTTCTACCTGATATCTGATACAATCAGGAATTGACTTTGCAATGTTCTGGTTTTATGACTTGCAGCAAAGAGTCCTCAAGGAGACAAGGGGTTCTCAAGGAGTCCTCAAGGAGGTAAGGAGTCCTCTTTGTACTCTTTATGGGAGAAACAACTATTGGACTCATTTCTGCAGAGAGACAAACTGCAACTCAGACGTAAGTCTTCAGAAATATGGCAATAAAAATAGCTCCGTTAACCTTTAGTACGTTCAAATAGCAAGTATAGAGGCTACGGTCCTTAGGCCTTGACAATAATTGGACATTTGACGGCTCAAACTGTCGATTTAGATTTCAACCCTCACTACTAGTAGTTTGCGAAATATTAAGGAACTGGGAGACCCTTGTCACTGTACTCAAACAAGAAGTTTCTAGTTCCCTTTTTACGCATTCACCAATCAAAGGGCAAAACTTTTTTGAACGAGTGAATCTAGTTAGCACAAATAGAAACATCTATACCTTACAGAAACTATAGTAATGGCAGCGACAAACAGTAGCCCTCTACAATCAGTTCCCATTGATTTGTACCTAAAACTAACATGCAAGCAATCGTATAAAAAGACACAAGGTTTTCCACATTATTTCTTTATCATAACAATTATCATATTCACTTTCCCAAGCTTTAATATACATGGTTTTCTGCGATTTGGGGCTAATTAATACGAAAAACGAAAGTGTGCAGTGGAGGGGATTTATTAAAAGTTACATGGACACTCCAAGTTTCGTTCTTTGGGCTAATAATTACATTTGCTACTACAATTTCACGAGAATTCAAGCACATGTTGGGACTTAATTTGTCCTGTAACTTTTTTGCAACACAATACGCTGGTAACAACGTTACTTAATTATAAGTACCGGTCAGGCTGATATCAAGAGGAAGTAAGTAAAAAGATATGTTCGGGTTCTGCTTCTATATCTGCTTTTTTGTTTTTAGAATTATGTCAACACTTGATTCTTTAAAATATCTTCCACAAATCGCTCGGTATTTGTTGGAATATTTGACCTGTAAGTATGCCACTTACTGTATCAAAATAAGGAAAACCCTATAACACAGAAGACATCATACTACCTATTTATTTTTATTTTGGGATTGTACCTAGATTTTATGACAAATCATTGTGGGCCTTATACTGATCTAGGCTACTCACTTTCCAAAAATGTCTTGTGCGCATTCCTACCAAAGTTCCCACATTGATAACTATCACTCATTCTGAAATTGACGACGTTACTTCAATGATTTTTCCAATTTCTTTTATGACGGCGGTACATCATTCTTAGGAAAGAACTGAAATACATTGTAACTCAAAACTTAATATAATATCTTTTTTGACTTAACCCGTTCAAAACCTTTTTTCCCTTTTCTTGTTTTGTTTTGTAATTTTGGTAGTACTTCTAGCATACAGCTTTTCCTGTATGAAAAAAGTATGTCACATTAAAAAATATCAACGTGTTTCATTTTTCCCTTCGTTTACTTAATGTAAAACATAACCCTCTTCGTCGACTTTACTTTAAAAATTTTCAAGGAATAAATCACAACGCATAAAGCCTAAAATTAGGTTAAAGTACCACGACATACATCTTAACCCAGTATCTGAAGGGTCTCTCAATTTGGTTGCATATGTTATTGAGAGTTCGATGAAAAGTGAGCTAAAACTCTACAGTATGAGATTCAAAATGTCAAAATGTGATACCGAGTACTAATATTCTTTCATCAGACATTAGCAAATTGTCTTTTTTTCAGAACCATAGTTCCTCATCTGAAAATTGCACCTGTCACTGAAATTAATACAATATACACTAACATCCTTAAAGGCGACAACTTGCTGTTTCCGGTACGTTATGTAAGTGAAAGCATTTACCATAAAAGTTAACCGTTTTGATGAAGTGAAACTTATTTGAAATAACATTATCGAACATGTGCAATAAAAAAATCTCTTTTTGAAAATAATAAATGAAACAAGCGTATCAGCAAGGATACCTTATACCACGTTACAGTTCAAATTAAAATTTAAGCCTAGAGCCAAACGTCAATATAAATCTCGACAACGAGAAATGAAAATTCAAGTTAACATACTGCGTTCACTTAACTTAAAGGAGAAGGTTGCAAGGCACTAATAATTGTTTTATTGACACCTAAACATAATATTGTATATGACAACTCTCGAGAACTGACATTTATTTTTTCAAGCGTCTTAATGGTTTTATTACAGTGCAATCATTTTCCTGGTTCATTATATTAATATTGTATCATTTTTACATGCAGTACATATAGCTTCTTTGTTTACCTTGTTGCAAATAAATTTGGTTGCTTAAAAGAATATTATTCAATCAAGGATAAAGTGATCCTAAACTACGCACTCTGGTGAAATTCGAATTTCTTGAACTTATTCTGGAGATTAAGTTTATTGGCATAAAGGATTTCCATCTTTTCCATCACCTTGATAACAATGGCATCGCCATGGGCAGCGATCATGGGGGCCAAGGGCACATGTACCCTAATATTTTAGTTGGAGAGACATAATATGAAATGTATTCTCTCCAAATATTTAGAGGTGTGCAGAGAAAATAAATGTTGTTAAACACATTTTCGATATGAACAATTGTGATATTAGCCCATTAATGGCAGCCGGTGAGAACTGTAGATCAGAAATATGTGATGTGTGTCTTCTAGAATGCACCAAATTGCTTGTTTTCCCCATGGACCCCACAGGAGATCTATGGCGGTCCTTGTAACCCTGGCGGAAGGCGCAAAGCCTTCAGGCAAGCAGATACCCCCGAATAATTTTAACAGATCGCCGCCCTTTGGCGTCTCCAAGGCGGAGACGTGGCACGTGCTCACCAAACCTTTGCTGTGCTCCCCGTTCACCTCTCCCATGAGATTTTGGATAACAAAATTATGCACAGCACACGTTTATCGATTAAGACATAAAAACCCCAGTCAATCACGGGGCCAAAAAATTTGGACTTCCTTCTCGCGCATCTATTTTTGTGAACTTTGTAAAGCATTGCCTTACTGGGGAAAATATATTCCAAAGTTAGTTTCAACATTCTTATTTGACAGCTATGGGACCACTGACGTCGTAAGTCCTCTTCATGTAATACAGTTTCCACATCGACTATCATTTAGTCCAATTTTATGTTCAAAAAGTTGCATTTTTTTTAACCCATATTCAATGACATATATTGAATACCGGTGTCTTAACATTTGCAAGGGAAACTTTGCACTCCTGATTCCTTGCCGAGGAGTAGGCAAGCACCACACCCAGGGATGTTAAAACGACGTGGGGTAGTCTCAACGGGCACTAGTGAGCAGTTTTCTAATTTATTGCTGAAGAAAATGCAGGTGAAATAATTCCCTGTTTTAAAATTTTAAGGAACTAAAATCTAACTAATTACACACAAGAGTAACTTTTTTTTCAGAATTTTCCCTGCGATACCTCCGATCAGCCGCCGTAGGCGCACCTTCGATGATCTTTTGTGAGGGCTCCCATTAGTGGCATTTCTGGTAGTTGTTTAAACATTAATTCCTTTTGGTCCCCATGAGTGGATTAATCGTCCTAAATCCCGATATAAACCTTAACATGATCCGTTGTTCCCACTCACACCCCTTCATCTTCCCGAATCTTTAAACTATTAGTGAGAATTAGGCTAACGAAAATGCCGTATTGTGATACTTATTTTTGTGGTTTGCTAAATTTGCATCAAGTATCATTTGAAGATAGTAAAAGGCTATACTTTAATGGTCACAATTGTGTTCATGCCCCAGAGACTCCGGGGGGTTTGAACATGAAGGATACCGAGGCGTTGTCAATTCGTCCCACTACGGGCCTTACGGTGTTCCCCCATGCCATGACGTCTACAGGGGGCGCTTTTTGTCAACAAAAGCCCCAGCGTAGCTCTCTCCTTCATGTTGGTGTGCCCGTCCATCAAAACGCTGTGCCCCTACTCCCGTGCCCCTCCTTCAAAAAGTCTGGTGACGCCACTGCTGGACAGGGCTTTTATCTATTTCAACGTCAAAGAATATACTGTGGCCAAAGAAAAGAATTGCTTAACGATGTCAGCACAAAGAAACTGAATGCGATTTCACCGTGATACTTTAGGTCCTTATTGTAATAAAATATTCAAATGTATGGACTTGACATAAATCATTTAATTCAACATTGCAATTTTGCTTTAAGGAGAGGAAGATAGGACCAGCCAAGTCATCTATCTTTATCACCAAAGATACTGTCACCGGTTTTACAATGTTAAAGTAGAATGAAGAATGAAATTTTTCTTTAATAGCAAGTGAGTGCTTGTCCTTCATTTATAAAACAAGTAATCGTTTCAATGAAAGCCTTTAAGGACAAACATTTTGGATGACAGTGCATTAAAAATTGAAACGGAATAGTCAACGCAGCTTTCAAACTTCAACCGTGGATGCTGGATAATTTGCAGAAGAGGCGAGGTAGATTCTAGGATGAAGAAACCAATCAAAAGTTGTTACACATGAGCAATGCCATCAACTGTTAGATCACCTCCCATCAGAGTAATTCCCTGAAGAGTAAGTGTCGATTTTGACTAGTCTTTGGACTGAAAACACATGCCATTTATTAACGCAACTGTCGGTCATGATTTTATGTGAGGTACCTTACCTACCAAGATATTCATTATACTAGAATTACTTTAAATTGGCGAAATTTTCTCTGTCTGTTCTCTCCAGTCTTGAGGTGTCATGTAAAGTTTATCAAGTGTTAGCAATATAGAAGTCGTGCTTTCAAGGATCTGCGTTTCATCATCTCTCTGGTGGGTGGTTCCTCTGGCGGTAAATTGTGGAGGAGGTTCCCTTTTAGTTTCCGTACCTACCGGTTTTGCCTTGTTAGTGTTACGTGTCTCTTTTAAGGAACCATATAAAGTTTTGTGAAGGGAGACTAAAGGCTATCATCATAAAATGTGGGAGAGATTAAAAAACGAATCGCAATGTTCTATTTTCCATCTTTACATATTCCAGTAATGCTGCAATACAACACGTCATAAATCCTTTTTATACACTTACACTGTCTTTCTCGTGCAACGGTAAAAATTTGTCTTTCTTAGAGTGCAATTATAGCATTTAAATGCGATCATCTCTTAATAACAGTAGATGAATCCAACTAGTATGTTACTAGCCTGATGAGTTGCACGGGGTAATTTGGTTGTTTGGCAAGTTCAAGTAATCTCATTATATTAAAAGAAAGATGAAACCAATTAATATGAGCAGCATCTAAATGACGTCACACCTTACTCTGTTAGAATTTTCATTTCATTTCTATCTCAGCAATGGTATGAGCTATTTATATGGGTGTTATCCTGCCGAGGGTTGTAATGCTGGAGTCCAGACTCGGACTTGTTCCGGATTCCAGACCGCTCTTACTAGACTAGGGACTGAAAGTCCCGGAATTGGAATGGGCCCGGAATGCCAACAGCTGGACTTATAGTCGATTCCAGCCGATTTTACCCAAATTTCACTTAACGCTCCCTTACTTTTAGTGCACAGTTCAATACATGAATGGCCTCTCACAGACGACTAAATTACAGGGCAGGCTAGACTATAAAACTGACCGCTAAGAAAATGGCTTTTTCTATGAAATATTATAAAATAGCAAAAAATAAATTTGTATGATACGCTATACTTCAAAATAGACAGACTCTTAATTGACCCAGAATTGTGGCCACTGGATTCGGACTGGCTCAGAATTTGATTAACTGCACCATGATACAGTCCTGGTAATTACTCAATAGGTTTAAACTTTAATTTCACTTTTAAGCACCATGTCATCTGCTAGTATAATACACACAGTAATAAATGCTGGCTTTATTTATCAAACGTAGTAACGTAAGAAGTATGAGTTGGTTTTTAGGCGCAAAGGCTGTTCAGGAGAGGTAAAATCCACTCATCCTTTATGGTTGTTCTTATACCCCAATTGTATATGGTCTCCCAATATCAACTCCTAAAAACTAGCTCTCGTGAAACCAAGCAACGCCGTGGTGAAACGGTACTTTTGCGGGTGCATCGAAATTTTGTTTCTAGTATGTTTTTAATTTGTTTACACAGATGTTTTCCTCCTGTTATTCTAGCACATGTGATAAAACTTTCGTGAACGTCCGGCCAAAAATCATCTCTATTGCATGCCAAATATAAATTGGAAAGTGGTGTAAAAAATTAGGATGATGCATAACTTAAATTGACGTAAAATATATAATTAAAGAAATTAAAGTGCGTATGAACCTAACCCGAAGAAGTTATTTGAAACACTCTGGTAAAGCACCAAGAACTTTGCAAGTCCACTAGAAGTGGTAGTGGGCAATTTCTTTTTTTTAAGAAAGTGTTCCATTGATTTTAAAATTAATTGTTTAAACTTTAATGTCATAATAAGAGTCTTTCCACCAGAATAATCCTTGTTTCTAGTAGGAACGGCGATCTGTTAAAATTATTGGGGACACGTGCTTGCGTGAACTCTTTAGGCCTCCGACCAGGAGTACAGGGGACTGTCATAGCTAACCTATTGGGGTCCAGGGGCCAAGCTCCTGAAAGCCAAATTTGATGTATTCTACAGAACACAGATAACGTATTTCTGATCTATAGTTCTCCCCAGTTACCATTGATAGTCTAATATTACAATTATTCATATCGAAAATGTGTGTAACAACATTATTTTTTCCACATACCTCTAAATATGGAGGGAACATTCGATATTATGTTTCCCACGAAACGTATTGAGGGGTACATGTCTTCCTGTGAACCCCAACTCCCCCCACAACCCGTGATAGCCGCCCATGGTTTCCACAAATGACATTTAACGCAATCAATGTTGAAGAAAATGGAAATTTGAAATTATTTTTTTGCACGGTTTAGTTATATTTATTGGATTCTTAGGGACGATGGTGGAGTTTTTCAAGAGTCCTTTCAATGACGTCACAGGTGGACAACACGCTATCACCACTTTAGATTTTAAAGGTGAGCTTAGCTAATAGGGCCGACGGCACACGCTGGCAGGGACAAATAGCTGTTATCGATCGTTAATATTGCAAGCATGGTCACTTTTGTTTGTAGCCACTGTCTAAAACACCTTGGTTACCAGTAAATGTTGAGTTCATATCAGGGCTTTTCATGTCTTTAATCCAAAAAAAGTTTTCATTTCAACGAATAATTATTCATTATTTTGACCACAAATGGTCGAATAAGCTTTAATTACGATATAGGAAAAATTTCAGTGCATTATGAAAAATTTAGACAGTGCGTCTGAAAATTTCTTCAGTTGAGTACCCCAATAAACATGAATATCGAAGAAGAGGTGGTGTTTGGTATAACTTTAAAAATTCATAACCAAAAAAATGTGCTCAGGATTAGAAGAGTTATTAACGTAGGTGACAAACAATTCCTCCTTCTTTGTGAGGCCCTTAAATGTGTAAGAATGCAAATAATTAAACACTTGTTCATGATCGAGCTTAACATGTCATCAACATCAACGGCACTTTTGCTGCGTTTCAATCAAGGCTGATATAATATTACCATGGTACTAAGGAATTATAAATGTTACAAAGATACGGTAAGACGAATGAAAAATGTTATACCGACAAAACCGATTTCAAGGGCTTGAATTGGAATTATTGACAGGACCTATCTAGTTTGCGTATTAACATCATTATACCAGGGACGCGGAGTCGCTATTTAGACGGAAATTCATCGAATACTTTAATTTATGGTTATCTGATTAGATCCACCTCATCGTTTGCATAGTTTCAATTCATGAGTGATTATTAGAGCTAAGGGTGCCCACCTCTTTTGTCTGATCCTTTTGAATTGACTCATGATACCCAATTAATCCATATATACGCCTATACTTTTACTGTATGAAAAGGGCAAAGAGGTATAATGCTTTGATCCGAAAGCTGTTACCGTAGTAGAAAGAAACACTGTCTAATAAATCAAAAATACTGCTAATTCCTAAGGGGTATAGGAGACTAACTTATAAGATGATTTGACACTTGTACAATGGGTATATGACTTAACAGACTGGTGTAAGACTATAATTTGTTTTAAGATTATGTTTATTTCCTTAAACGTTCCCAATTTCCGAATAGTAAGTGCATGATCAACATGTCATATAAAATTTAACTAGCTTATTGTCAGCGATAAGCGTTGAATCGCGTTGAAAGCTGCAAATTTCAAGGAAAGCGGCTGGCAATGCTATAACATAAAGAAGAAATAGTGGACATTTCTTTTCAACGAAGCAGACGACACGAACCTTTTGTTAAATACTAACAATAGCTTTAAACCATTTCTTCAAGTGCTGTACAAAGCAAGTGACCTTGGCGGCAACATGGTGGGTACAAAGGAGAGAGCTGCTGTTTTATCTCCTTTTAAATAATGACTTCCTAATTATACCGAGGGGTTTTACAATTCGGGGAGCTTCTAAAAATGGGAGGTACTTCGAAATAAGTTAGGATATTCTTTAATCCACCCTCAAGTCCATGTTCCTATCTCTCCTCCAATTTTTGTAGTCATCATTAATTTCCCACAAGCTGATATTGGAACATTCTCTGATCTTGTAGTGAATAGGTTACGTTGTGCTATACGCACCACACATAGACTAACGTTTTGCATTACAGCATAAACTGCCGGCAAACTTTTACTTTGATACAGTGACAACATGCCATATAATTTTACACTTAATCTATTTTGGTCTCCGACGAGTTTGAAAAGCCTTCCAAGTCGCGTTTAGTTTTCTTCGTCAATATTTTATGGGTGCATTAAATTCTACGTTCTGTACTATGCAATCAAAAAAGTGTTTGACAGTACCCAAAAGTAGGAGGTTTTGAAACATGAACTTTAAACGGTGAAGATATTTAACCTGCTGAATTGCATGCCTTCGACTCCGAGTGAGGAAACGGGCTAGTTCCTTCAATATGTTACGGCTTGTCATGAAAGTGAATTCCTTTGGTCTATTTGGACACTGAATATTTCATATTTTTGTAGGAGAGAAACCATATATGTATACTTTGATCCCTCTTCACCACTCTATGGGTAGAAACATTGACGAAACAAAAGCTGGTCATATAACGTGGCTTGAGCTGAAAAATGTCTCTGAGAAACAAAAATCCTTAAATGTCCACTTATGACGTCATAAATTACTTCGAGAACCTATTAATTCTCGTAACCAACATTAGGAAGACCACATCATTTCATTTTGACATAGCTAATTTTAAAAGGGGCTGTTTCTCTTAATTAGAGCAGTATTGTGTGTATTTTTTTTACAGTGGAACGAAGGAACTATTTGCTGTTTAACTCTGATAATTATTAAATAATTTATTTAAATGATTTCTCTTTTTTCTTATGATTAATTTTGATTATAAGACTCATAAATTATGCGGTAATTTAATGTTTTTAGCCATACCTTAACTAATTTGTAATCCTACTGGACAAACATTCTTGAAAGAAAAAAACACCACCTAGACATTTTGTCGACAAGGGCATAATCTAATGACATAGCCTGCATGTCCAACGGAGAATTTTGAGGATGACAATTATTGTCACTGTGCCCCTTCGTTATCCCAACGAGTGCCTACTTCCAAAGGGCTCAGAGAGGTATAAGTAAATTAAACATCAACACAAATGAGTTTTGTTCTGAAATAGAGAACAGATAACCTTGAAATTCTCTGGTGACACTTCCCCTGGAGGGCAAGTTTAGTAACCGAACAAATTATCAAAAAGTTTTTTTAATCTTTGTGTCTTTCTTATGCTGGGAGATGGATGTAAGGTTTATCCTTCAAGGATAGATACGATTTATTTAGTTATACCTCTACAAAAGCAATGCAGAAACTTGAACTTTCTCTTAATTTTAACAATGTCCTATAAGAAAACAAACGAAAACTCTGTTATGAATCGGAATGCAACGTAACAAAAATATTGAAAGCAGGGTAACAAAGGACTGGTTTCAAGCTCCAATAGCTTAATATAGGTGTGGATTAACTACTCCATGGATAATCATACCTTTGTAGTTCTGACGGATGAGTGACCGGAGGAGGAAACCCGGGATGGTCGAGTTTTGCGACGAAACGAAAAGACTCGAACGAATGCCTTCCTATAACGCGAATTGAAAGCGTTATAAATAAGAGGGTTTACTGAAGAATTGATGACTAAGAGAGCGCGACAAATTGGTTCAAGCTTTTCGGACCAATCATTATCGGAAAAGACATTTATGAAAAGCAGTACAAAGTTTGGAGACACACAAATGAGATACACCAACCAGTTAAAAGCAAGCATTTTTACTGCAGACATCCTGGCTTCAACACTCCGTTGGGAGTTGACTGCGTAAGATCGTTTTAGTGTTTTCAAGATCCAATAATAGAATGCGCCATTAACGCATACAGATATGAAGTAAGGGGCTAAGTTCAGTACATAAAAAAATGGGCCGGTGTCTTGGGAGGGTTCACAGGTGCTATAAGTGGTAGGCAAGGTGGCATTATCGTACTTCCATTCCCAACAGAATTTCTGTTCCTCAAAGGTCAAACTATAAAAAATAGCAAGAACGATCGCCGTACCCCAAGGGATAGCGCAGAAGAGAAAGGTGCGAAGGTGTTTAGAAAGCCTATGCTGAAACGGCCTACATACAGCAAAATATCGGTCTATAGAAATAATTACAATGAAGAGAAGAGATGCAGCTTCGAAAAGATGTACGGCACCGTTGACCAAAGTACATCCCCAGTCGACAGGAGACCAAGAAAAATCCCTTTGATAAGGTGACGAAATTGTGGTCGAAAGAGTGTTCGTTACATCCGTTATCAAGAAAAATATGTCTGCGATGGCCAGGTTTACAAGCAGAACGTTGATCCCATTATGAAACTGCTTCACCCTGTACACAACGAGCAAGAAGGACAGATTACATAACACACCGAACACCGCCAAACATGGTACTATATTTATCTGAATAAATTTTTCAAACGGGGAATGGAAAAGAAAGGAAACATTTCCTACAACCAACGCCTTTAGGCATGTGGCTGTCTTGTTTGAAGTCATATTTAAATCCCCGATGCCTTGCCTTTCCAAGTCTGTGCGCAAATCAAACGGCAACGTAATCAGCGAGGAGCCGCCTGAACGATGATCATCGGCGAAAGTCATTTGTGGTCACATTGCTGACGGGTTCTTAAAAAAAGAAAATGTACTCTCAAAATAGTAGATAACGTTAATTAGATGTCCTCAAAATCAATTCCAAATGCTGGTTGGACAACTTAAGGTAATCTCTTCCCGATATTTAACCATACAGCTCATAAAATACGATGGACTGATACGTTTTCCTACAGTGCCATGGATATTAAAGTCACAATTGAGCACTATTAAAAGTAAGTGCATGCTGCTAACAGCCTTAAGAGTTAAATATAATTCCGAGGGAACCATAAAGACTACCTGCAATTTTGGTGGCGTTATCAATACGCAAGGAAGCGTGACCTTAAGGCGGTTTCCAAAGGAAAGGTACTTCCGCCGTAATTCGAAAGTTTCCTGGTCACGAGTTACTAGCTGCTGCAATGAATCGCCACGTTATCTGTTTCCTGATGCGTTGTCTGCCACTAACTTTTAGATCAAACAACACGAAACATGCTCACAACTCCCTAGACACTGAAAGCTACATCGTCAACACCAGAAGAATCTTTATGATCATGCTGGATGCCTGATTTCATGGCTTTCCTGAGTCCTTGATTTATAAAGTCAATCGGACGACTGTTGCATCACTTACTTCTCTATCTCTCTCTCTCTTTCTCTTATCCGAGAAGAGAAAAAATGACGTTAATGTCAATCTGGTGTTAGTCAAAAATTTATCTACGGTGCGTCGTACTTTTAGCACACTTAGTTGAGCTGATATGGGTAGTGGTAAACGTAGAAGGTATTCCCCCGATTCATTTGTAAGCGTAGCAAGTAATGTCTCCAGAAACTTGTTTGTGAATAAATAAAATAACACAAGAAAAGTTATGCATGCACCTTTTCTCTGCGCTTCCTAATACATGCACATTCACAATGAAACTTTGATCCGAAATGTACACACTGTTTTCCATCCAAAGATCATGGAGAGAGAAAAATAAAACACGAGTCCTCGAAGCGTTCAAACGTTGAGCAGGAAAGTTACTTTGATTCTGATAGATGCAGCTTTAATGATTTTGACAACTCCTTGTCATGGCTCACTTTTGATTTTCTTCCTTAGAATTCTTCAACACTCTCCAAGTATAAACTTAATCTATTATAAGGAACAGATTCATTCATTTTAGTATTCCTTGGAACGCGTTCTGTAAAGGTAAGTTGTCTTCTATTTATAAAAGCCTACAAATAATGTTTAGATGTTACCATTTTCCGATGTGACAGGTAGTTATCTCCCTTAAACTTCAAACAAAGCTTTCTATAATCTCTTCTCTTTTTGTGCATCCCTTTTGTAGAATATTATGGATGCTACAATCCAAGTAAAAGTTGACATCTCTTCAGAAAGATACCCTGACAAGAACAGTTGCACAAGTTATCTCATGATGCGTTTTCCACCGCCTCACACCAAACTTGAAATCCAAAAACGAAATCAAATACATCATATGAAGAGGACGGTAATCCTTGAAAGATCCTCAAAAAGAGCAAGTTTTACTTTGAATAAATATTTTGCTTCTTTAAGATGTATGCCCAAGTAAAGTTGCTAACTATTAAAGACCGGCACAATGAGGTATATGGAAGTTAAGTTTACATGATCTTTGAACAGTTTACCAACTAGAAAAGAAAGCTGTACATTCCCTGTTTAATTATACGACGGGTAATGTTCTTTGCTATTCAAATTTTTCTTGGCTGCAAAATTTTCTTTTAGTCACATGAGAATAAATAAAGCCATCATATTTCGCAGCGTTTTCTCCAAACGACTAGTATCGACACCGGCAATGAGACAATTGAAGTGCTCACTACGTACAGCACAAAAAGATATCCCCAATGATATAGCTTACAAACTCGTCGACATGCATAAGTCATGATGATTTCCATTGGTCGACGGAGTAAGAGTGATTGTATACCATCAGAAAGATGAAAACTCATCTCGTGTACAGACAACGGATGATGGAGAAGATAGTCGCATAGTCGAAGGTAGTTGATTACTGCGCACTGACGTAGCGACACGCTATTCATTGACGAGATGAATTTTCAACAGGCAATCCAGAGAGTTTCATTTCCACAAATTTCGAATGGCAATAATATCATCATCCAAAAATGAAAGGTAACTACACACAGAATTGTGACAGCTATGGGCGAGATAGAGGTTTTAATTTTTTTTTGTTAAGGTATACAAGAAAATGAGGAATATGTTATCCAGCAAAACATTTTCCGGGTGATTCATTGCTAAGTATATCTTGTTCATTTAAGACGTTTGGCTAGGGTATTGTTTCTGAATTTAAAGATAAAGAGGGAAAGATGACCGTCATGAAGAGAAAAATAAACGAAATCGAGTAGAGCAAGATACATCTTTTTGATGTGAAGTTTTGTACCAATGACAATTTGTACCAATGGCAATGCTTTTCATTATAATTCATCTTCAATAACACAACAATGACACAAAAGTATTTTATCAACACCTTGTTTCATTTGGTAATGAAGATCAGGAACCAAGTCGAAATTGCAAAGTTCTGTTACTAAATTCACAAATTTTCGTGGTTCGACTATGGAAGCGAATTTCAAGATCCTTGAACCTAGCCTGGTTGGATCGGCATTAGGAGATTTAATCGTTGCTTCCCGTAAAAGTGTTGCCAAATTAAAAACGAAACTACATTTAGTAACCTGACATGGCCATAGGAATAAATCCCGGTTGTTCTGCGCTGTTGTGAAGGAAACAAGCAGTGATCATGAACGACGGTAGGCTTATGTAAAATCCTTCCAAGATCCTGCAATGTCATTTAGACGGATGCGAACAGAAAATCGACGATTGAAATATATGGCTTACAAATGAAGTAACGTGTAATTTTTCGGTATTATATCTTCTTGTCACCTAGCTAATCTTTCAAACTGTAAAAAGACTCCCTACAGGAAAAGATCGTTTGTTCTCCTCGATTAGTTGTCAGAAATGTATTCACAATGTTATCGACTTTCCGAATAGGTTATCATCTTGAAATATGCTAGCATTGTCTTGGGTCCCTTTTCTATAGTTTCTAGTTGTCACTTTGCGTTGTTACTTCCAAAGGTCCATCTAATAAAAGAGTCTATTTAACTTTTCAATTAAGGTATATTTTGTTCCGTGATGTTTCTTCGTGATAAAAAATTACACCACAGATCAAATGGAATCTCAAGTTTTCTAGGGGCTTTAAGCTGGCCTAGATCCCGCCTTACTATGAAAATAATGACAAAAAGTTATCATTTGATCTTACAGGTTGATTAAGACTATTTCAAGCCGTTTAAAGGCGATTTTTTTCTTCTTATGAAAGACTTTGTTATGCCAAATAAACTATGATGGTATCTGAAATACAAAATTCCTAACAAAATTCCTACCACACCACCCTGAAGAAGGGGACAGCAAACCTGTACTACAAAACTGTCCTTTTTTGAGTTACTAATGTACTTCAAATCTTTCTTTTCTCAGCATTGTTTTTAAGCTCTCAGGTATATTTATTTTTCTCCCGCACCCACGATGTCTTCCTCTCCTTTAACATAAAATAAATATAAACCCAAAGACAGATTCTCAACATTATACACATAGTTGAAGAAAATACCTGTTTATTACTTTTAATAACCAGTTACTTGTTTACTATGTCAGCCAACACATATGTACCCATACCACAAAACTGGAGGCTGGTTTTTAAATAACATCAACTCGTTTTTTTTTCCTATCGTTGGGTTTTCTTTCTTAGAACCATTTCCATGGTTTAGACTTTGTCAGGGCATTTTTTTAAAGTATGTATTATTTTATTTACTGGTTTGATAATGATTATCCTCCCAGAAAGGAGGAGGATGACTATTCAAATAAGACGAGGAGAGAAGAGAGAGTGGTATTCAAAAGGGAGATATGGTATTCAAAAAGACTTCCAGACTCGAGCAGAACCTTCTTAGAGTAGGGCTAACACGACCCTGCTTAAAGGACCTTTCACTGTTCTCCAACGGTTGCAATTTGCTCATGCCCAATCATTGTGATTTACGTCTATATTAGTAACGCAACCGTTTAAAACTACATTTGGTAAAAAGCGTACACCAAAACTTTCGACCCAATATATTCATAAAGACACAGCCTCGTTATCTCTTTAATTCTGCTTTTGAATAAAAGGTAAAGCTTAAACAACAATCTTAAACCATTCTTTACAATAATCCTTTGCATGGCATGTAGAAGCAGTTAAACAAAAAGGTATCAATGCACTCATTAGTTAGTTCAACTCATCTTCTGAACGAGTTTCTGAAGTACAACTTGAAAGACGATAGCAAGTATTGACAATTACTAGTAGGCTAAACTAATAGCTTAAAAATATCTTCACAACACGCCGTTTACCTTAGAGCAATTTGACGCTCAATAAATTGTCTTCTCTAATTTGTAATAGAGGGTGGAGGCAAATGTCAAACGTAAAAAATTCGTCAGTAGTGTTGATGGTGTTCATCCTGATGATTGTTCAGTTAAGGATGATATTTCTCCAACTATTTTATAATGAAAATAATAAAGCTCCAATTACACCATTAAGTTTAAAATGTTTGAACGTAGATGTGTACTGCCTGCAGGGGGCACGGTGAAGCGAATGGAAAAATCTAAATCTCGTTCGGTAAGTTAGCTATATTTTTACAACAGCAAAACAAATTCCAAACTTTAATCAAACATAAATTGAAGCCATAATACCCAATTGTGCTACCAGGTTTCAGAACCTTTTGTTCCGGGTTCTTAATTGACTGAGGGTAAAGCTAATATAAACATTGGCTATTTTACAGATCTTAAAATTGCATGTTAAAATGTTATTTAAAAATGTGAGCTGCAAAGTTGCTATTTTGACTTACATCCAGGAAAAGCAGCATAATTTTAAAGAACATCACGAGTATAGGCCTGATTCCAATGGTGTCACGGGGTCATAAAAACCGAATTGCGCCTAGGTTTACACTTTTGCACACCTTGTACCGCAACATGGTCTCTGAGATGGCGGTAATTAAGAAGGCAACATAATAGAACAGGAATACCCCAAACGACTTACTCGTTTTCCTTGGTTCACCATCTTCATGCTTCATGAACTGCTTAACCTTGAAAGACACCTCTATATATGAAGAGCTTTTTAAGGAATGTGAACCTGTCTTTTTTGAAGAGGATAAAAGTTTAGTGAAACAGATGAATTTGGCGATTCTACAGGAAGTACAGCTTGGTGTATCCTGTAATTTCTAATGCTAATATTAAGCTACTATTAAAACATTTATCATTATTTCCTGATCTTACGTATTTCATTCGGCCCTTGCCATTCTTATGTTCAACAAAACAACCACTTAGTCTTCCCTTGCGGTGTACCCTACTGCCATGCATGGACAGGTTTGGAGCCAGAATGATAACGACGACAATTTTTTAACTTTGCTTCTCTTTCACTTTTTGTTGAAATTGTAAAGAACTTTAAACCTATGATCTATTACGACAAGTTTACTGGCATTATTAGTTCACATGGGTGCATAAAAACCTGACCTTCCGCTCTTGACGTGCTCTTAGGTGTCCTTTCAGAAAACTGAACAACAGCTCTTTGACGTCACCCAAAACAAACAGGATAAATAAGACGTTCTAGCACGTCAGCTGTTGTAGTTTATTTTAAATTAAAATCCGCCGAGGGTTCCACTTAACCAATCAGAATGAATTTTGTATTGGTGGAAAGATGGCAGGTTACCACGAAAGATCCACTTTGCCCCAAGTCGACATTCAGAAGCAAAGATATCACTGAGTGTTTGAATGAAGAGGCCGTAGTTTCTGGGAAAATTGTCATTGGACAGGAACTCGTGTTTGGATTTTCAAATGAAAATCCGCCGATCCTTCCCCCATATAAATTTAAGATGAAACTTAAATACACCTAAAGCTTATAATCCATCATACGGTGCATGCCCCGTGGTTTTATTTTACGTATGGGCTGACGAATTGGTAATTTAGTGTTGTGTAAAGGAAATTTTACACACAGTAAAGACATTCGCGGAAGTGGTCAGCTGGTAATAAGCGCTATATTTAATTATGGAAAGTCAATGCATGTGGTCTATTCAGTGATACATGACAGAAATTATTTAAAAACTACTCCGTGGCTGATAAATATTTCCATTTCGGTTAGAAAAATTTGCAGACTTTCATCACATGTTAAAGCTGTTCTAGTGTCTTTGCTTTCCTTAATGAAAGGTAAACTGATACAGTCATTGTGTGCTACGAACCTTTTAAAAAGATATGTAAAGAGTATCCATGCATAAAAACAAGTTTGACACTTGTTCACTACACATTTTCAAAACAAAAAAATAACAAGTATTGACACATAGCAGAGCACCCAAGTGGACAAAACCAAAGTGGAGAAATATTTTCGTAACACTCTGTATAACTTACATTGATTATTCACTTAAAAAATTGCTTACTCTAATTTGTAACCATGCTTGACGGTAAATTTTTAAACTCTGAAAAGTCATCAATTACGATGGGATGCTCTTGCTAATTATTGCCCCCCGGGTAAGGAGTGGAATTATACCATAATTTTCATAATGACAAACGAGTTCTCCTGGAAGCGTTTTTAGAATTACATTATTTGACACCACTCTTTAACTACTAAGGTAAAACAAATTGTGAAATTTGCTTATTTTTCTGTAACTACGAAATATGCTCGTTTCAACAGGCTTCTATACTCTTATCACATGTAACTTAACACAAATAATAACGAAAAATGTCACTACTAAGTAAAAAAATATAGACCCTTTGCATATGTATATGATAATACATTTCTTTGTTCCAAGATCGGGAGTTATATTCGAAATAACTTACAACATAAGCAGCAACTAGGCCCCTGGAGGATACGAAAGTCACCAAAAGCCACACAAGGAGTCGGTACTAAATCCGAATTGTAGAAACTTTATAAAGAACCTTGTTTACTAATTGCGTACTACGAGTATTTAGTTGTATAATTCACTAATTAAAATACTGGTATTTTGTGACTGAATTCGATGTATTGAAATGTTATGAATATAGATATATTGTGAGAAGGTGTCTTATTCATGACCATCAATTTTTGACAACAAAATTATCTTCATGACACGATAAACAATAAAAAAAATTCTACATCATGTTATGATGTCAGCAGTGATTGAGAAAATAGCTGTGAATTGCTAGCTCAAGCTTTCAACTTACTTTGCAATTAACACATACTTTTTCATGAATAGATATGCTTAGTACCCAACCAACAGCACATAGGCCACACTGAATAATCAACTAGGCTTAAGAAGGTTCATGCATATGGCCCCTGAATACCAATACCCGTGTTTTTAGTTCAATTTGCTGGGTATGTTACAGCTATGTCATACCTGAATAAATGTTCTTTTGCCTGGTCTGTAAATACAGCTTGGTACTTGTCCTATGTTCATATGTCATGTATTCATATACAAACCAAATACGTTTTATCAGTTTGATATGATGTGGAAGCAGTGAGGCCCAATTAAGATGTTTTGACCGTATACGTTTGGTGTATATCAGACAGTCAAGAAACATCATGGAGCACGCTCAGTCCTTAACAGTATTTCGAACGCATTATACTCTCTTCAAGTATATTAATCATCGGTGATTACTTCCGTTTTTTGAGTATTATTTCCTGAATGTTTTATTTATTGTTTGGTGTTGGTTTCCTACACTCTTAAAACACCGAGGTTAAATTTAACCAGGATCGGTGTTCTATTTACACCAACACAATCCTGGTTAAATTTTCTATGAAATCCTGGTTAAACTAACGCAAATCCTAGTTACTTTAACCAGAATTTGCATTAGTTTAACCAGGATTTCATGGAAAATTTGGTGTAAATAGAACACCAATCCTGGTTAAATTTAACTCCGGTTTTAGGAGAGTAGGGTAGGACACAGATCGAAAAGGGAAATTAGAAGCGTACTCACCAAAAACAAATCTAAAGTCCCCATAAACAGTAGCTCTGGCTAAATCCATGGTCAATTTTCCAGTCCGGGTCGATACTCCAATAATTACAAAATGCGTTTAGAAGATAAATTTCCAAGATAGCGAATTGAATTCAGAACTTTCTAGCTTTCCTGTCGCGAACCACGTGGCCTTAACAGGGGAAAAGTCGAAAGTAAGTGTTCCTTGAAGTGGAATATAAGTAGTCGCTCAGCGATATTAAACAAACTTACAAACGCTGATCGAAGATAGTAAAGGCACTTCGGGAATAATCAAAATTCGATTTAAATCCAAGAAAATATATAAAACTCCAGAGTGCTCGTGCCTCTAGTCGTTGGAGAGTCGAGAGCGAGTGTGTTGGTTCCTTTGTTCATCAGAAAACGTGAAGTAAGAATTCTCGGATGATGAAGAATTAGTTATTCGTATTAAACAAAGGAATGCATAGAAAACTTGGCCCGCTAAGTTTCTGAGAATATTACCGGAAACAGAGGGCGGGCTTCTCTTAGCGTGAGTTGGGGAAGAGTCGCTACACGGTGTTTTAAGAGTGCATATTGATGAACTGATAATAAAATGATATTGAGTTAGAATTATCACATAACTAAATAAATATCTGTTTGCTTACTTTCCAGCGCATTTTCGCATTGTACTAGTACAATGGGAGGGTTTTATGAAGGACTCATCCAGAGTATCCTTCTGTACATTCTAAACACGTCCTGCTTAAATTAACCCGAATGCGATTAGTCTGGCGTTTAAGAGAAAACTGGTCAAATACTTAACTTGATTGGGCTCGTTTGACATAAAACTGGTCACTCTTTCCAAAAGCAATACACATTTGATCCTTTTTCGATTCGTATCAATTTTATCGAACACCGCTTCAGGTTGAGCAAGTTGACTTTACCATTTGTTTCCACACAGCCGATCTGCAACGGTACGAAAAGTGCTTTCTTTCTTGTACATGTTTTGCATGATATGCTGTGACGTCATAGCTAATTAAAATATAAATAGTTTAAACTTGCAGTTTTCAAATGCCGATTTCTAAGTAATTCTGCCATGTATGTGAAAAATAAAAGCTGAACTTCTTTAAAAAGAAGTGTCGAAATTGATTTTTGTCAGTGAAAATAAAACTTCGATTACAGAATGTCGGAACGTTTCGTGACTGTTTTGAAACTGGCAAGAAAAAATTATTTTTTGCTCAAGTCCCGTTATTTCCAACTCTGAAAAGTTGCATATTCGTTGATAAAGCTCCTTTGTCACAAATCAGCACTAGCGACCCTTAAAATTATCCTGTAACCAAGTCAAGTTCACATAACGAATCATTTACGGCACCTTTTCCCTCTACAATGCTGGTATGCAATACGCGAAAGTTTCGAAGCACTTATACCTACCATTTGTCAGGGTAGCCCTGACGTAAGGTAACGTTTACACTTGGTCCTTTTCCAGGTAGCGTACCACTAATTCAATGTTCTTACACTGAAAAATATTGACTGACAAATTAAGCGTCTTAAAAATTTTATGGGAGCTTGTTTTTTGACTGTGGTACTTAAAAAATGTGATCAATCTTTCATATTTTTTTTTGGATGGCAATGAGTTGAAATACAGACTATGCAAAATTCAAGGCAATTTGACCAATTTAGTGTCATTTTATTATTGTATTACTCCGCCCAGTGAAGTGCCGTCTTTGAGTAGCGATCAGGGCTGGAAACACGTACCTATCATTCAAGCCTTTCTAGCTCAAAATTTCAATAGTCATGGAATGAAAATTTGAACGTGTCATGAGAGCCCTCATTGTGAGCTTTAACCAGGGTGGCATGTCCAGGTTGAAAACTTTTACAAGGATCTAGGGGGCGGGTAAGTAGCCTGATTTAGTGTGTACGTCAATGGGGAAATAATTAGTGGTGCACTACCTGCACTTTTGTTTATACTTCGTCGAGATGTGAGTGAAAAGACCCAAATGTATACACGTTACACCGGACATGGTTACCCTGACATAACATACCTAATTTTCAGTTCATAAAATAAGTTCAAAAATAAGTTCCATTATGATTAGCTTTACGTAAACACAATGTATGTTTACGTGTTTAGGTATAGCTGGGTCTACACTACATGCTCTTGTAGAGAAAGGTGAATTTACGAATATAAATCTCCATAGTAACTGCAAAATGTGTTACAAAACCGTACACACAGTGTACTAATTACAGTGCTTCATAAAGCATATAAACACTGCACTACTCAATGAAACAAGCATTTTTGTATCTAGACGAAGGCACTTGTGTCTTGAAACAATGTGCAAGGAATTATGAAAATTACAAAGCTTTCCCCTCAAAAATTGAATTTACGAAGGAAACTTTCTTTCATCATACTCTTTAGGGAAGGGATTTACGGAGCTTTGAATTTTTATCACTGAAGTTTTTGTAATGCAGGGCCCATATTTTAGTGTAGACATGAATGTACAGTATGGGCTTACAATATGACTGTCAGCTCTATACCAATGTCTTTTCAACTCATTTGTGATCCTGCTGAAGTGCTGAGTTCTAATGTGATAAATTATGCGACCGAGTCTTAAACTGAGGCATCCACTATAATAAAGATTTGTCAGATTTGATCCTGAAAGTGGCACAAAGTGTTTTCGTTGCTCAGCTTAAGTCAGACAGTGGCTCTGAGTAAATTGTAGTCTCAAAAAATTGAATTTATTATACTTTTGTTGAGACTGATGAAATGTCCTCAAGGTAGGTAGCCAAAATAATTTCTGCAGTCATGCCCTGGTAATTGAAAACAACAATCCCATACTTTAGGGATAACAGTAACTGTGTGTCAAGATGCATGACAACTATGCAACATTAAAGGCCCCCTTCTGGTCAGTCAATTTTATAATAACACATGTCAAAATGCCTATAATGTAGGACAATAAACTAAAATTGACTGACTAGCCCACTTATTAGTTAGCCTCCTTCTTCAGGGGTACCAGCAGCACTCATAATATGAGTATATTTAAACATGTGCTAGGCGACAGGTACTACGAGTATATGGAAAGGTGTACTAGTGTTAAAAGAAGGGTCTAAGCTCAAATCGAGTTTTGATATGTTAGAGGGGTACCTATTCTAAGTAACCTGGCGAAATTTGCATTGAAATCCGATGTGTGGTTCTCAAGATATTAGCAACTAATGTTGTCAAATTTTCAACACAAAGTGAACTTGAAGAAAGCACAAATGACATCATAGCCTCACATTGACGAGCACTCTTTTGTTTTTCTTTAAACTTTACAACCAATTTTCTCTTCAACAATCACATGTTATTGGATTGTGATTGCATGAGTGGCATGGGAAAATTACATATTCCACATTCCCCACGGGGAGGTCCTATCCCAATTAACTTCAAGATCAACACAACAGACTGAAAAAACAAAGGCAAAAAAGAATCCTTATCAATGTGAGGAAGTGATATAACCCCTGCTTGCTTCAAGTTTACTTTGGGTCGCAAATGTAGTAACTTTATTTGCTGATATCTCGAGTAATACATGTCTGATTTGAATGGAAGTTTCATCAAATTACATAGATTAAGTTCCTCTTTCATATGTAAAAATTACATTTTGACTTAAACCCTTCCTTTAATATGCATCATCCGAGTCCACGGTCATACGCTTGAAGGAAAGTGGTCAAGAAATTTCTAAGAGCACTTTCATCATAATATATACTAGACTGACACTGATTATGAACAACCCATTTTCATAAAGGGATGGTATTGTTAGGCAGAACATAATAACATTACAATTTAAGCCTGGGAACACTTCAAAAAAGGAAGCCATCATTTTCTGAAGTGACTGCAAAAGGGTACAGGAAAATGCATGAAATTTGCAAACTGAAAGGCAGTATATACCACCAATCCTTACTGGTTATGAGGAAATTTGGGTGAGCTTAGGGCGGAGTTGTTTCGCCTAAACACAAAAAATCATACAAACACTTTCACATTGCAGCCAGGGTGTCTGTCAATATATACAGTACCGGCCATATCCTATACACCCAACACTGCATAGCCAACCACCTGTTGTGTAAACCATAGGCAGTTTTCATGAGCCTTTCCTGAGACATTTTGAAAGTTGTAACAGTAAAGCAAATAGTTGGAGGGAATATGAGAGAGTGCTATTGCGCTCAACTGTCATGTCACTGATTTTTGAAAAACCACACGCTAGGCAGGCCATTCCCCTCCCTCCTTTTTCGGCACCCATTACTTTTTTGGCTCTTCCAACGGTACAATGTGTATAGGCTACTTGTTTTGATTGCCATGTGCCAGGAAATACCATTTCAGTGTCTAAATTTCAGACTTTTCCTTAGATGCTCCCCCACCCATCGAGGCTTTGTACATTTGACGCTCGTAGGTGCAACTTTAGATTCATGGAATTATCCCCCTCCCTTTATGAAATCCTGGATCGGCCCTTGACAATTGAACGAAAATTTGGTATTCGGGAAATTATCTGTTTGATGCTCAAGTGTAAGGTACACATATGATTGTGTCGAGGGGAGGCCCCCCAAATGCCATAAACCTGACTGAATCAGGCAGATATTTTGTCTCAGTCGGGTGGAAAATTGGACAGTTAAATTCTATACTCCAGACTCTAGAGTCAGGCAAAAATCATCCCCCTTCCTGAGAAAAACAGTCCCGTACGGCCATGCCAATTGTGCTTTCATTTATACACACACATATATATATGTGTGTGTGTGTGTATATATGTTATGATTTAACCTCATATTAATGTAAACTAAAACATTACAGCAAGCTGGTTGGGGACAGGCCCGTAGCGAGCGGTGGTGTGGGGGTGTCACACCCCCAATATTTGGTTGCCGTAGGCAAATTTTCGGTCTATCGGCAAAAAATGAGAAGAGAAGGAAAAGAGAGAAAAAGAGGAAAGGAGGAAAAGAAGAGAGAAGGGAAAGGAAAGGGGAAGGAAGGGAGTGAAAGGGAAGACGGAGAATGGAAAGAATAAAAGATAAAGAGAGAACGGGAGTGCGCGGTCAGTCTGTTACCGGCTATTTCGATTTCCGGCTCTTCATCTAATTGGCCCCAAAAGTTGAAGGTCCGTCGGCAAATTGATCATGCATTATGAACCAAAAAGATATACATCCTGAGACTTAATTTTTTCACCCAGAGATATGCTGAAACCTCAGAGCTTCCAGGGGCTTTGCCCTCTGGGCCTCCACCAACGGCCCCAAGGCGTGACCTTGTACCCCACCCGCTAAAGCTCGCGCTTCGCATTCGTTTTCGCTCTACGCATTAACTGATCTGTCGGCAAAGCATAACTTCTACACCCCCAAAGATAACACCTTCGCTACCCTCTGGTTGGGGAGGGGTGAATATATATATATATAGTAACTCTCGTCACCCCTGTGTACCCGCCCATGGGTCCACCACTTCTTCATGTCTTCATGGACAGTCACAAACCCAAATTGTATCGTCACTGCAATTTCGCTCACAAACTTATGTACGGTATTATGCTTCGAGTACATAGGGACGTAGTCATCAGGGAGTACGCTGATTCTAAAGCCACAAGCTTATTGTCCCCCGGCACATTGTTTCCTAGTTCAGCCATCAGGCTTGGCCAGCATTCATAAGTATCAGCATGCTCAGTGTCCCCATACGCTTAAGAAAAAAGCGCTACGTACGCGTGCGCTGGAATCGGGTGCTTAAAAATATTACAGCTCCCATACAACTACATTCCCTCGGCACGTGACCCTTCAGCAGCGCACGGTTTGACGCGCGTCTTTGTATTGACACGCTCCTTCCAGCTAAAGCTTAGGATTTCTATGTAAGGTCTATTATGAACATATCTCACTCCAGAGTATCAAATTGACCCCCGTTTGTTTCATGCTTAAAGCGAAAGTACACTTCATGCGCCAAACAACGCCAGTTGCATATTACGCTTTGAACAAGTTTCTCAGGTAAAAAGCATCCCGACGGCTGACCTAAGTCATTTCCACCTCATCACACAGTACATATTTACAAATTGTTCAAAAATTACCTGGTTTCTATCAATCGAGAGCTATCTTCAAATCACAGACAATTCCTCATAAGCAGAAAGTTTATGTAAGATTGACATTAGGTCTACTACCAGTATAAAAACAGGATTACATTTAGTGAGATAATTAGTAAAAAATGTGTAGAGTATCACATTTCTCGCAATGAAGAATCAGATCGTTTAACAAATAATCATTGAAATAAATATTCTTACATTGCACTTCATTAGGACATTCAATTTCAATGATTATTCTGAAAAGGACCTTCTTCCCTATAATCACGCATTAAAATTCTGATGATGTATTTCATGTAAGGTGCCCGATGCAAACTTTACCTTCTTTTATTGTCTTCCTTGGTAACAGCTCATCTAATGAGATTAAATTAGGTTAATGGCAATGCAATTGGTTCTAATCAACCCCCTTAACACTTTTCTCTTTATCAATCCTAATCGCAGTACGTACAGTATCAGCAACCTTATTCAATGGAAACACCATAGCATCCTCGACACTGTCAAAGGTTCATACACTTTTGAAAGAGATAAGCATACTGTTAATTTCAATTCTATGCACGTAACGCGTTTGGTGCATCAAGAAAAGGAACGGACTTTTATGTTGTTGGATCAGGCACCTATTCGTATGATCCTGCGAAGGACATTTTTTTGAAAGTCTCGGAAGCAACACCCATGAGAATAGCGAATTTACGTTTTATGTGAGACAAGTCAGGTACTATTTTCGAACATTAGCCAGTAGGCGTCAAAGTATGCTGTTTGATGATACAAAAGTGTAAACTTTATGGAGTAGATTACGGGTAATGATGTTTGAAGGATTGTTCGTGATGTCCGTAAAATGTAACCAGCTATGTTCCGTGTCACTGACCTCAGTTATTACAAAAAATAAGCTCCTGACCTGACTAAAGCTTACTTAAAGGCTGTTATCAGTAGTGGCTTGCAACACATCGTCCTTCTCATTGGTCTCAGGTATTTAAATAAAAATCAAAGTGAATTTTGTCAACTTTTGTTTATCAAACCTTAACATTGACACCTTAGGGATGCACTATATGTCATGGAAGGTATTTTATACAAGTGTATGTACGTTTAGTGTCTCCTTGTTTTGATTACCACCGGCATTTACGTATTTGCAGTGTCTAATAACATCGACATATAGACATGCGCTTATTTTCTTACAAATAGTAGTACAACGTGACCCATCTCTTCCTCAGAGTGCGGTAAATCCTATTTTACTAAGAAACAACGAAAATCGACTAAATATCAACGGATGCTTTTGCAAAGCTATCACTACTGTGAAATCGAAATGATAGGAGTATCAGCGGTTTAAAGTTGTACTTTCAAATTATTTGGGGGTATATTGTTGAACAATTTCTATGTTATTCACTTGTAAATTACTTTTAGTTAGTTTTTTTTTTTCATGTGAGAGGCAAATTTTACCTAAACTTAAGACTCTCAAGTAAATTAATATGAAGAGTGGGCGGTTTTAGAACTTGTGATTTACAAAGCTCTATGTGAAATCTGAGCAGGGTTTTTGCATAAGCTTAAATGAGAGAAATGTTCAATATGGTAGAGTGAATTACCACGTTCAAGTGAAACAAAACTCAGCAAGTCTCATTTTTTGGATTCAACCCCCTTACCAGTAATGTAACGTTGACCTTGATAGTTGTTGAAGTAACAGTGTTTCATCGAAGCTACGACAAAATTGGCCAACTGCCACTGTAGAAAAACTTCCAATATGATCTTTTTATGAATTGGATGGACTATTGCCTTAGGAGCAGACATGTATACGAGGGGAAGGGGACGAGGGGAAGGGGAAAGAACATGAGAGGAAAATATCCTTAACATTTAACAATGAACAGCGTCACGGCGGATTGGAAAATAGTTCGCAGTGTGGGTTAATTTTGTACATACTGTTTATAGTATTTTCATGCATGTGTCTAATCGTGCAAAATGAGGGTAATTATGGCATGTAAGGGCAACCATACTATGCCCCAAAAAGGAGTTACTGTGATCCAAGTCTAACAATGTATTAGCCCAGTTGACCGTTACTCATTCTAGCTCACTCAGTCAGCTGCCTGGGTTGATCTTGCATACCAATGTATTGTCTGGTGATCTGCACTGTCCATTGTGTATTGTTGGGGAATTCGAGCCATACTGTAGGATGCACTTGGTGACTGTTATAGCTTTACTTGCTGTTTAACATCTGTTGAGAGAGGCTGGTCTGTAGTATCCCCGTGTGCCAAAAATATAGGCACAAGCTGTGACCAGGTATAGGACTGTATTAATCTGTGTGTCACTTTTACAAGTGTGAAGTCTGGTCAGGGGGTAGGAACTGCAGCATCAAAATTGCAGTGTGCGCTACCTGTGAACCATATTGGAGGCACATACTTTATTGTATAGAGATATATTACATATAGACATGCATATATGAAATGGAATTAGACTGTACGTAAAATTAGTCTGTACTTATAGCATTTAAAATCGTTGGGCGTCAGCTCGGCTCGCAGAGCTATAGGTTAGGGCATAGACTCGCAATACAGTTACAGTGCATCGCGTTCGTATCTTGCAGTGTACCGAGTTCGAATCCCACCGGCTACCTTTTCTTTCCACACTTGTTGCGCTTCTTCCACGCATTTCTTGAACTTGACTTGTCACTGAACTTTTAATTTGGAGTTGTAAGTTTTAAGTTGCAACGCCTATGTCACTTCCGGCCACTCATTCTAAATTAGTACCGATGAATTTAGAACAAAAGTGTTTCTTGATTAGGCTAAAATGGGAAGCCCAAGGTAGAGCGTTGCCAAGGTCAAGGTATTGTTCCAATTGAGTATTTACAGTAGAACTTGCTATGCCGGGCAGATTGAGAACTGTAAAGTTGTGCAGTGTAAAATAATTTGGGGATGTTTTATTTCGAATAAAAAATATGCCATTTGATATTTCAGGAGAAATTTAAATGGTCATGTCCATAAGTAAAAAGTGCAGTTTATGCACACCGGAAAGTAGTGCTTGAGAATCTGTTCAGGTAAAGGAAACAGGTATTGATGTCAACTTGTGATCAGTGAAGCCTATTTGAAATTATTTCAGCCAAAGATTAACATTGAAAGAAGTGTCGTAACTAAAGTAAATTTTATCAAATATAGCACCCAGGAAAAAAGGTTATGATATTTAGGGCAAAATAAGGAACTGTGGCTAATACTTAAACAGAAAGGTAGGCAATGATTGTAAATATGTATCGATATTACTATTTTAGTACAATTTTTAAACGAATTATCAGACTGCCTGCATTATTCAGAAATTCGGTATTTCTCTATTTTGCCTATAGCCGCCTCTACCCTTTGGGGGAATGACTGGACATTTTCTGTATGAATATTTGGACTGGTATCATCAATCATTTCACTACCGTAAACTTTGGTCCAAAACTTTGGAGTACACTGTACATGACAGCCGGACGTCGTGCCACCCACAAATTAAAATCGAAGGTCACCACGAGCTGTTTTATAAAACTCGTGAAATTGGCTGACTTTAATGGTAATAAAAGCCAAGATATGTGGTCTCTCCTCTTAGCGCATCTCTGTCTTGGAATTGAAAGCGACATTGACATATTTCAACGGTGTGAGCAGCTTTGGAACACCAGTCAACTTAGTGAGTGCAAAAGCCAGTATTTGTACTACTTGTAGGCTATACGGTGCATTAATATTACCAAAGTACCCTATAAAACTGTTGGTGTAAAACAAAGTTATTTGACCCTGTAACTGTGCCCAATGTGAGGGCGTCACCTATGGAAAACAAAAAATAATGATATCTGTGAAACTTGGTGTAAAACTAGTTAAGGCTATAAATATTGTGCATCTATATGTTAGTTAGTTAGTAAGATGAGGTTTAACGGCCCAGTTTCCAACCAATTGGTTCAAGTCGAGCCGGCCACGGCCTTTTTTCCAGTTGTGGCTCACTGGCTTGTTATCCCTTACTCCATTGCTTATGCGGAGCATCACGCACAACGGCAGAAGGTTCCATTTTAAAGTCTTTGGTATAACTCGACCTGGGAATCGAACCCGGGCCTCCCGTGTGAGAGGCGAATGCTCTACCACTAGACCAAACACGCGGTCTATAGGTGTACTCTGAATAGAGTTGGTGAATATTAAATGTGGCTCTAATTTAGAATCCGTGCCCGGAAGTGACGTAACGTGGTACACAGGGATAGGGATAGTGTTATATACGTGGTAGGCATACGGATGGGGTAGGTTACGTGGTACGCATACGGATAGGGATAGGGTTATATACGTGGTACGCATACGGATAGGGATAGGGTTATATGCGTGGTAAGCATACGGATAGGAATAGGTTTTACCGTAGAGATATAATATACGTATAGACATGTGTATACGCAATGGAATTAGTGTATACTTATAATATTTAAAATCATTGGTCGGCAGCTTGGCTCACAGCTCAATCGGTTAGGACTTGGAATCGCTATACATGTACAGTGTATCGTGTTCGTATTCTTGCAGTGTGCCGCGTTCGAATCCCACTGACCACCAAAAAGTCTTGTTACGTTTCTTCGTCATGTTGGCTCTTTTGGAACTTAACTTGTCACTGAAATTTTAATTTGGAGTTGTAAGTTTTAAGTTGTAACTAACGTCACTACCGGGCACGGATTCTAAATTAGTACCTTAAATGTACTTATAAACATTCGTATCCGACAAACTCCTCAAATTCCAGAGGACTGAACTTGGGTCAAATCAGGGGGATGGAACTGAAACTTTGACATTGTCAAAAGTTAAATTTTTGTTTTGCATTTATGTAGTGAATGAGCTTTGCATGTTATAAGTAGAATCTATGTGTTCAAATTGCATGCATGAGAACTATAGAAACAAACTGGTTAATTACTGTGACAATGACTTATTTGAAGAAATTTATAGAAGAAATGGATTACTTATGTGTATAGTTCATACAGTGAGAATGATCGATTGTCTATCATATAGCGTCTATCTGAGCAGGGTCTGGGAATATTCTTAGGTGACAAATAGTTTTAAAGCAATGGAATACCAATTCAGGGATGAAAGATGTAAAAAAATACTATTTGATATCCTAGACCCTTTAATTTATACACATTCCTCAAAAAGTAAGGGTACCCCCAAGAAAAAATGGTCGCACTGATTCCTGGTCTACTTGGATGCGTGGAGTCCAGTGTACCTTATACTTAATAAAGTAAAATAAAGACACACTACATCCCATATTGTTATCTTTTTCAAGGATAATCATACAAAAGTAAATCGGTGTACTGTCTATCGAAGAAACACATTAAACCTGTCAACGTCCGATCGTCTTTCCGGGCTCTATCAAGTGAACCACCGGAAATCCCCTGGTATGTTTTGTACCGTTCCTTCAAAGAAAAATTCCAATAAGCTCAAACCTTGGTGTTTTAACTCAATTTGCTATATCTTCTTTAGTCTGTATATTGACTTCTTATACAATCAATTGTAATAGTGGACACATCGCGGCCTCATAATATCGTTTTTAAATGCTTCAAATCCATTACATTTTATCCTTAAATTGTTCTCGTTTTTCTTTTGACATTAAATAATGCCTCCATTTACATGACACATGGATATTGGTTCTTGTCATTTTTATAAGCCAAAGTGAACAATCATCCATCAACTTTACATTATGTTAAACCTGAGAAAACCTGACATTGTTTGCGTTCAAAGAGTAAAGACATGCAGTAATACCCCGAGTTTGGACAGAATTTGCACTCTTGTCGCAGCTATCGAACTGCTAAATGTCATTAGTTATAATACATTTCCCTGGCTTTTCATGCTGTCTCACACTTAAAACAAAATTTGAAAGACGGTTTAAAGTCATAAGTCTGATTTCTTATAATCTAATACACGTTTATGCCGTACATTTGAAAACTTCCCGCGGCATTTTTACATAGCTTTTGGTTTTTTCTATTTACGCAAGGCAAAAATTTACAGCTTAAATCTCTTTATCTGTTGATGTATTAAACAACACGACAAAACTTGTCCGCTAGTTTATCATGAAATACTATGAGGAATTTGGTTTGATGTCCATGGAAAATTTCAGTTCAAGTTTGTCACCATTCCTCCACACTTTATTTTACTACAAATCTTCCTAAAACATTTTTGTAACATTACAGCGCACATGTAATGTAAGTCATTGCCAAGACTGCATCTTCTGTGTTTGAAAAATCCAAGGCTTTCTTGAGTACTAAACTATCCGCAAGACATAACGCAAATGTATTGAGGTTAAGAATTCAAAACTATCTGGAGGGACACTTGAAGATAGTATTTAAGAGGGTTTGGCATAAGACGAAGGCTGTTTTAAACAATATTAGTTAGGTGGATATCTAGGGGACTTCCCTCTCACAGCTGTCGGTGTTGACATAAAGCTTTTAGAATGTCTTCAATACACCAGGGCGATTGTACTTCTTCACGTAGGTTTTATGAACTGTACTTTTAGAAAGCAAAAAAAAAAAAAGAAATGTTATTCAAAAAGAAGAGTCTTTAATTACGCCAAATAATGTGCTTTGCAAAATTATACAAGGAAACTTGTTTTTTTTTTTTGATCAAAAAATAGACTTCATTTTCACATTCCAAGAATATGAGGCGCTCTATTCTTCTAGACTTTAACAAACAAAAACTCTGGCGAGAACTGAATAGCAGGTAAAATGTCATTGTTCTTTTGAATTTCCTGTTTACAGGAAACAATTCAGAAGGAGTCTTTTTTATGTTAACAATACCACTCTGTAGGCCAAACTCGGTAAGACGGTTACATGTCAACTCTGATAACATGGAATTCCAGATAAAGTGCAAGTGCAAAATATTCTGGTGTTACCTGCACTACAAACAAATTGGAGAGTAATCCGTATGTAAGCATACAATCAGACACTTTTTACTCTGAACATCTTGTTTAGTATGAAATAAGCCTCAAACAGGTTGCATTAGGACATAGAGTAGTTCGGTAACTTTGATTCAGAACATTGTTTTGCTTACTCTCTAATGACTTGCCCATGGGGATAAGAGAAAATAACTTATTATTTTTAATAGGGCCTTACAATGTTTTTCCTTCTTGATTTCTAGAATAGGAGTCTAGTGTTTTCACTTTCAAAAGTAAACACACAACACTGCACATAGTAAATGCTGTTTAATTTCTCTTCGCTTGTTTCAAATATTCTGAAATACAAGACAGTAGCAGTGCAGATTTTGCATCGCATACAAAATAATGCAGTTTTAGTTGCTCGCTGTAGTATGCTATGTTCACTACATATGAAGATCACCAAGTGATCACTAACATTAGTTTCCGCCCCCTGCTGTCAAAAAGCTTCCTACACTTATGGTCAGATGGTAACAATGTTGTTGGTCATCGCTGTTAGGATCTTAACTCACTCCTTTGCCACTAATTTCGTTTGTTTTAGTGAATTTATCATCGAAAGAATGTCACTTTCAGTGACAATATTCGGTAAGGGAGTTTGAAGACAGCTAAATTTACACTCCAGGTAAGTTACACAAAAAATCACGTCTGTCGGCTTACGCAATACGAATTATTGCATTCCAAATTTTAGATTACATATTGATCAGTAAATTTGTACGGAATAAAGTGCATAACTGGTAAAGAACACCTGGTACGTATCAATTAACTTTGCTTAAGACATTCATCTGTTCAACGTTAAATCTGACAAAACAGACAAACAGAGAGACAGACAGACAGAAAGACAGACACAAACACAAGTTTTATGGCATTGCTACTTCCTTAGGAAGGCAGTTGTTCGTTAGACCTAATATCCAGGGTTTTCGTAGATTGTAGTTGAATGTTTGCCGTTTAATTAGCTCCACATTCCATTTGCCAAGTCACCTGTGTTTGTTAAGTGTGGTTTGAGTAAACGAATAATATAGGAATACATACCCGAAAATATCGTTCACTTTTGTCACTCAATATTTTTTGTTGCCTTTTACTTTCTTACATATAGATCACCAATTCTCCAAACAGGCCTAACTTTAAGATGCAGTGGTTTCGTTCTTCTAAATTCGAATCGCACAATTATTTTAGTCCTCGTTTTTCTTCCGTTTTCGTTTGTTAGTATAATTTTGAATGTTTAAGATATGTCCGCATGTTTGCTTATCATTTAGTCCCTAAACCTTTTGCCGTATGATCCACAATGTTTCCTTCCTAACTCTCTGTCAGACTGGCGACGATCTTATTTTCAACAAGTATTTGGAAATTCATCGTGTTGAAGTATTTCAGATATGACCCTCTTAACGCTTCCTCTTTAAAAAAAAAAAAAAAAAAAACTTTTATTAGCCTTAGGGTGAAAGGAAACAATGTGTGAAATATACATGGAAATTTTATTTCTTCCAAATGGAAAGATGCAGAAACGTGACAAAGGTCGATTTCTTTTTGGAGTCGTAAAGATTCTTAATGGCGAAGTCTATGTGTTAAATATTATTTCACGGGACTTCACGATGATCGAGGGAAACACTTCCTGTTGATATTCACAATTGTAAAGGAGAAGCCTGGTGGAACATGTTTTAGAATAAAACAAAATTTATATTAGGCTGTAATCCTGCTAAACGGTGAAAACATGGAAATGAGAAAGATATTTGAGGCTCGCCGTGTCGAATAGTTAAACTATAAAACTAAAACTTTCTTCACGGTGTATGGGGATCATCGAGTAAAGCAGTGCAGACGGTTCAAGATGGTTAGAAAACTTTTGAGGAAGCATTTTTTAGAATGAAGGCAGAATCTAAACATTGAGGCCCCAATCTTTTTGAAATGACAAAATCATAGAAATGAGAAACTGGAGAAAGATATTCAGGGCCCTGGTAATGAATTTTTCAGCCAAAATCTCTGGAAAAGTCCCATTTATTCAAGTATATGTGTTTTAAATGTATAAAATGACCACTACCCATATTCCCACATCGACTTGTATTGCAATAATATCATACGGTAATAGCTGAAACCTGCTATTCTGCCAACTTTATATTAATCACCTAAAAGGTTAACCTTTATGAGTGCTTGATGGTCTTTTCAACATTTTTGATTAGAAAGGAATCCAAGCAATCAATCTGGTAAGTGTATTTATGTGTGTACATGTTTGTAAGAATGTGTATGTGGCGCTTAGCTTGTAAGCGCGAGATCTCAAGATAGCAATGATAGATACTAGATACATAGGATTTATGGATTTATCATATTAAGAGAAAAACCTTTTTGTTTCTGGTGGAGGTCAAATGTCATTTTGAGATCACCAGAGGCCAAAACCTGGAACACTGCAAACATCATATCTATAAATATATGTATATATATAAACAATTTTCACATTTAAGCGGGGATACGTAATGGTCAGCAAATGACCACTATCGTCTTTGGTAGGTTGCAAAGATTATCTGAGGTCACCGTAGGTAAAACTTCGTTGTAAACACGATATCTCAAGATAGAAATGATCGATATTTTAAACACTTGGAAGATAGATTTACCATACTGAGAGAAAGAAGTATTTTATTTTAAGGGAAGGTCAGATGTCATTTAAGGTCACAAGAGATAAAAAAAAAACAAATTGTAAACATTAAATCAAGATGGAAAATTATTAACTCTTGTAATAACCGGTTTATAGATTAGATTTGTCATATTACGAAAAATAAGCCTATATTCTTGATGAAGATCAAACGCCATCTGAGGTCACCAGAGGTGAAGCTACGAAAAACTTGTTAATCGATTGAAAACACTTTATATAAATATAATATATAGTAATGACGGAAACGTTTCATAGTATGTATGTAGATTTCAAAATCTGGTAAGGAAGGTTCCTCTTGCTGTGATGGAGGTTGGAGGTCATTTGATATCACCAGATGTCAAAAACGCAAAACAATTGTACACACGATATTTCAAGATGGGAATAATGGATATTCTTTAGAGACTTGGTATACAGATTTATCATGTTATTAGACGGACCCTTATTGGTTTTGGTGGAGATCCCAGGTCATCTGAAATCACCAGACAAGAAACTACGAAAAACTTGTAATCTGCTCCTAAACACGATATCTCAACGATAGACAGCGGACAGTTCTTCAAAACTTTGTCCTTTTGTGGTGAGAGGATGGGCTGAATGCCATCCATAGACAAAAAATTTTAAAGAACAACATACGGTTTTCTTCTCACAAGCATTACTATGATAAATCTATTAGAAATTCCGATTATAGTTCTCTAATGATAAATTTCTGGGAAGGATCTGTTACCTATATTATAATTAAAGGTAAATATTGCGTATTTAATCTACCTTCTTTTACATTTTCAATGAAAGAGAGGTAACTGGGAAAAATTGCTACCGGAGAGCGCTAATGAACAAGTAATTAATCTTTCTGTAACAACTGATAAATCTGTTCACTCAAACAATTATGCATGCAAAACCACGCCTTAGTCACCTCACAAACGCCTACTACAGCATGTGCAAAATGTTCGTAAAATACGAACCCACTACTCAGAATCGTTAAAACACTGTCTGTATTGAACAACAGTACCTATACTACACTCTAAAAAATGAGTGGGTAAATACACATTTTTAATAGGTAACTAAACACTATAAAGCGTAAAACTAGAAACGGAATTGTATTGCTACAATTTGAGAGTATTTAAAACACTCTAACGTGTCAATTTACAGGCTGTCGCAAACAAAACACCCTGAAAGTGTAAAAATACACGAGTGATTGAGCCGTAGTGTAGGGGGGGTCTTATATCACCTCCCTGGTATACTTGCACAAAGTTATAGTTACTGCTATTCAAATTGTGGCCCTTGGGCCCTAGCAGGTTCTTTCGCTTTCAAAACAGCAGGATATAAAAGAGGTTGGTGGTGCTTCAGCAACAGCTCATTCGGTGTAGGCCCTATAGAGTGGGAAATGAAGATTGTACGAACCTGTGATGCTCTTCATCAAAAATTACGTTCAAGTATTCCGTATTGAGTTCGTACCGTTTTATCTGCAACCACTAACCCACACAGTGTGAGACCAGGAAGCTACTCCCTGATGAAACGTGAACAGCATGGTGAACAGTGAGGTGGCACTGAATCCCTGCAATATCCCACAGTACAGTACAGACAGTACGGAAACCGTGGTGATAGCTTGTGAGCAGGAAAAGCAGGGTCGTGGGAAGTGCTTTGGGTAGCACACCACCAATTATTCCTCCATTGACTTACACACTAATTTTGGTCCGTTTCGTGGCCCCTGGAACCTTGTAGAAGTTTTCAACGGGCACAAGCTACCCCTCATATGAAAGCTGACAAGTAGGCCTTTCACAACGATTCCAAATTTGTGTACCATGACTGTAGAGATTTTGAGCCAGAAGGGCTTGTATAGTGGAGTGGTGGATCCTGTACTTTTTTTTCTCATTCAAAATGCCGTTTTGCATCGCGGAAGGATATATTGCAAAAAGTGCCTGAAATACCTTCAGTTTTCGTTATTTTTGAAGAATGAGTACTTCAATTATTTTCCTACGACAAACACATCACAAATTGAACACATAGCTTCAGCAACATGGTCTAACCTGTCCCCCAAAAAGTTTTTCTAGGGTGTTAAATTTGTAGGGTAATATCCTCCGCGGGATTCCCCTTGAATTAGTGGTGTACTACCTTTTGGTAAGTGAGGTCAACGCATACTGCGTATTGAGTGTAAATATGACCCGGCGTAAACGCTCTTCCTTTATGAATATGCAGCGGTACGAACTTTGCATGTGGGCGAGACTCATTGTTCGATAATGAGCCGGTTCAATGAGGCAATTGTTACTTCTTTCTGTCCATATTTCGTGAGATTAGTGTTGATCTACTGCAAGTTATTTGTAATTCATGTTTAGAGAGGGCAAAAGACCAAAATGAACTTATATTGGTATCACTTTATGATATTTTTTCAAACGCAATATTTCCCTTTAAAACAGCTTTTAATTTATGTGTCTGTTGACAGTGTAGTGTTAAGTTTTCAGTTTCCCATCCCCACTGCACTGTTGAGAATCTAGTGCAAGCTCTTATTTTTTCAGTTTTTAACGTCTGTTACTTGTCATGTTTGGATATGGATTTTTGATATTGAGAGTGAGAACCCTGCTTTGGCAGAGGTCAGAGGTCGTTTGAGGTCACCAGAGGACAAACGCTGAAAGCCTTTGAAATGCCATATCTCAAGTTAAGAATAATGAATGTATTTAATTCTTGAAATGTGGATGCGTTATACTTAAAGAGTCCCTGTTTTTCCCTTGTGACAGTCCATCCAATGAGATTAAATTAGGTTAATGGTAATGCAGTTGGTTCTAATCAAACCCCCTGACAACACTTTTCTCCTTATCAATCCTAATCGCAGTACGTACGTACGCGTTTGTTACATCAAAACAAGGAATGGACTTTTATGTTGTTGGATCAGGCACCTACTCGTATGATCCTGCGAAGGATATATTTTTGTCTCGGAAGCAACATCCATGGGAAAATCGAATTTAAGTTTTATGTGAGACAAGTCAGGTACTATTTTCGAACATTAGCCAGTAGGCGTCAAAGTATGTTGCTTGATGATACAAAAGTGTAAACTTTATGGAGTAGATTACGGGTAATGATGTTTGAAGGATTGTTCGTGATGTCCGTAAAATGTAACCAGCCACGTTTCGTCTCTCTGACCTCAGTTATGACAAGTCGTAAGCTCCTGACCTGCCCTAAAGCCCGCTAAAAGGTCTATATCAACAGTGACTGGCAACATGTCGTTTTTTTCATCAGCTTGAGATATTTACATAAAGAACAAAAAGAAATGTCACAACTTTTCTTCATCAAGTCAAAACATTGGCACCTATGGGATGCATCATATGTCATGAAAGGTATTTTAAACACATGTTTGTACGTTAAGTGACTCCTTATTTTGATTACCTTCGGGATTAACGAATTTGGAATGCCTAATAACATCGACATATCGTGTGCTTATTTTCTTAAAAAGAGTATCACAATGTGATCCACTTCTTCGTCTGAATGCGGTCACCCCGTACTCTTACAAAGAAATAATCGACAAACATCACCCGGTGCCTTTGCAAAGAAGCTATTACTACTGAGAAATCGATATGCTTAAAGTATAAGCGATTTAAAGTTGTGTATTGGAAGTATTTTGAGGGTTTCCGTTTCAATGAAATTGAATCTTGGGGTGCAACTCCAAAGGAAATCACGCAAAAAGGAAGACAGTTCAAGTTGATTTTGTGGCAATTTATTTGACGATTAGCTCCATTCCCCAAGATGATTAAGATCGATTTGAAAAAGAGGCCGGCCAAAGATTACACTATTTACAGAAACGACTACATGCTTCTTCTCAAATGTCTAGAACACGAGTGAGAGCTTGCGGGCTCGAAGCTCCGCTTACCTCGTGGCTACCTAAGAAAATCCCGGAAGT
>WURT03020847.1:0-15826 GCA_009936505.3 Holothuria glaberrima | reverse complement strand
ATATATATATTTGTAATTCTAGACTAAATTAATACACTTTTATGGTACGACTGCATTTATCATCTGGATGCACTGGCTGCATGGTGTCTTTTTTGTTCTTACAATTACTTTTCTGGCGTAGCAAATTTTCAAAATAGTTGAAGGCTTGGATCAAAAGACAACTTTTCAAACGAACTTCCGAACATCAACCACTCTTTCTGGAATCCCAGCGTATTTCGAGACGGAGAAGGCTACCGTGATTTGCTACCACAAGAGTAATGTTAATCCACTAACTTCGTTGTTTCACGTTGGCGGGTCTTTATTTTCCTCGCCGTTCTTTGACGCGTCTTTGAGGTGGCGCATCACCAGTACAGAAGTTTCAATTTGGCCAAAGGATGATCCCTCATAAAGTGCCTAAAATTGTTGTTTTGGATGATTCTCACCCTATTCTAAAAGAGCAGTGGATCCTTTGTGTAATGCATGATGTAGTGCTTAGTTGGAAGACTACATTATGCACAATTGGTCAAAATTGCTTGTGTAGTTTGTAACTTTGAGGCTTTGCAAGAAAGTAAAGCCGTCTTCTATCTGTGTGCGTTGTGCGGCGGGACGGATCACAACATTTATATTCAGCCTCCTCTGGCTCTAAATTTCAATGGTCATGCTATGGAAATTTTAAGTGCAATGATAACCACCAACTCGTGATCTTCAAGGTAATGTATATCTTGTTGGGGTTGAAATCTCTGACAAGAAATGAGAGGCTAAAGAACAAGCCCAGTTTATAGCGTACGTCAATGGAAGGAAATAATGGTGGTGCGCCACCTAAAGGTCATCATCAATGATGTGCATGTCAACGCACGCAAGCGCGCCTTAGCATATAACTTCCTTAGGCGCTAGATGTCTGACTTTTGGGTTATAACGTTAAACAGTCATTGCTTTATTGACATCCGCGATGAAGCCTGCATGGGCCCAGGGGCTGTCATATCACTTACGCGCGTTAGCATTCACATCACACAGAACTTTTCTGGTTTGCGTCCATCAAATTAACAATTCATGTTGGGAAAACAAATTTTACAATTTTTCATGCAGGTGCTAGAGAACACTGCTGTCAGGACAACTTTATTTTCGATGGCACTGCAATTCATATGGTTTCCAGTACAAATTATTTAGGTCTCTGCATTGATAACTCTTTCCTGGACTCACGAATCCGATTTATGCATTCCTTAACGAAATTTATAGGTAATTTTTATCACACTGGCCGTATCTTTTCTCTTGAGACTAATATTCAAGTTTATTACTCCATTGTGTATCCCAGGATTTCATATGGCATAGAGATTTTTGGAACGGCCCCTTTCTCGACACTTCGCCCTCTCAGGCTTCAAGTAATGCAAAAAAGGCTACTAAAGTTACTTACAAGGAAACTATGGCCCTATCCAACAAATCAATTGTATGTCGAGTACGATCTTCTTAAAGTATCCGACATTCACACCTATTGTATGTATGGAATTATTTTAGGTATCGTAATGGATCACTGCCCTCCGCCTTAGCAAATATTATAACCCCGTTATCCAACCTTGAAAGCTGTATTCCTACACGAAATAATTATCTGTTTTATGCCCAAGACGTGTGTTACCTCTCTAGGTTTATCTTTTGTTCAAAGTTTGTCTGGGGAATGTATTGCTAATAATGTTTTATCTAAATGTTCAAGTAGACTTACATTTTGGTATAGAAACACTCGTAATTTTAATTTAAAGACCAAGAAACCCCTTGTCTTTGCTTTGATCCAATGTAACTTTGATTATGCATACTCAGCTTGATAGTGGCTTGACTTGTAAATTAAAAGGGAGGTTCAGGTTATGTAAAATAATATAATTAGGTACATGATGTCAGCTACCCATAGAACTCATATTGGTTATGATCAATTTAAACAAAAATGTTTGCTCCGCGTTGATTACAGAGTTGACCAGGTAAAACTTGCCCATATGTGTCACATAGTAAATAATAATGTTCCTCACTATTTATCTCAGATGGCTTTTAGGGTTAGTAGTAGGCATAGTTTTCATACCAGATCTAGTCAGTCACTTTGTCTTGTTGTTCCAAGAGTGTGGGGGGATTGGCAAGAGTTCTTTCGAGCATACTTCAATTATTTTATGGAATAGTTTGCCGTACTACATTAAACTGTGCAATAATAAGGATAGTTTCAAGAGGTATTTAAAATCATTTTTGTGGAGTAAATTGGAATCAAATCATATGAGGAGTTTTATCTATGCATAATTTTTATTTTCAATTTATAATTTTTATATCTCTTATATTTTCAGCTGCTGCAATTTTTTGACTGTCTTGTCTTTTCTTTTTTGGTAATATTTAATTTTTTTCATTTTTTTTTATTTTTGTTTTTATTTTTCACATTTTGTACATTTTTGTACTTCTAAGGACCACACTGGAAATAAGCGTTTTCACTTTAATGTGTTATCCTTGGTAAACTTTTTGTATTTGTATGTATTTTTACATTTATAAATTTTTATCGAATAAATTCAATCAATCACTCAATCAACCACACGACACACCATAGAAGTATATATGGTAAAATGTTACTCAATAATTATTGTTCTACACTTTGGCAAATGTTACCTGATTACATCAAGGACAAAAGGTAATTACGTTCATTCCGAAAATGTTTGAAAACTTATTTAATTAGATGCAATAATTCTTAAGTAGTTATTTGTTCTATCTCCTCCCTATCTTCCTCCCATTCATTCATGACGGTAGCCTAAATACTTAGTTTATGTAATTCGGTTTTCAAATTCCTTTCAGTTGTTGTTATTTTTTCCATGATCACTAGCTTTGACAAACATTAAATGTTTTTCTAGTGTCCAGTAACATGTTCTCAGCATTTTGAACTATATGAATAGGCCTATCTGTATTCTACAACCGAACATACGCGAAATAAATCTGAATCTGTGGCACATAATTGGTCATTACTTTCCTTGCCGAACTTTACCGGGCACACAGGGCTTGTTTTAGTACTGTTTGTCAAATATATGCATAGCTAGTTAGGCCCAAATAGCCTAACATTTCGTACATACTTATATCGTGCGTGCGTACGACGGATACCGATACTCACGTACGTACAAAAATTTACGAATCAATGTTTTGATAGATATCGTTGACACAGATGCCGTGGGATATGTGATAACAGTGGCTTAGTAACTTACCTAGCCTGAAATTTGGAGCCACACTAGCCTATGTCGTTTCTGCAGCCATTATGATTCGAACCGAACCGCGGTGTGAACAGTATTAATGCATTACTTCGAATGGACATGCACATTTCTTCCCAGCCTTTCATGTGCCAACCAATCTTTTACTTTCCAGTAACCGTTAGTAGCACTATTGAGTTGTGTTGCTTAATACCATACCTAGCCCTAGCCTAGGCCTACTACTTACTACTAGGCTAGCCTAGGCTAGGCCTAAGGTCTAGGCCCAGGCTAAGTCCGCAGTCAGCATCAACTTCACAATAATCTGTACTGCCTAACTGAGTATTTACTAAATTAGTAAATCCTTACGTTAAGCCTTCCCTTGGTAACCCCTAGCCTAGCCCTTGATCAGTGCTGTGTTTCCACCCTGGTAGTTTCTGCCACTGACTTTCCGCCCCTAAAATTATTGGGGCGGAAAATAACATTCAAAATTAAGGCTACACTTATATAAGTGTATACTTCCAATTTTCATTTCTGAGACCAAGAGGATGATGAAATTGAAGGACCTTTTTCGAAAATCACGTAGCCTAGATTAAGAATGGATGGTAGGCCTAACATCTAGCTTTTCAAAAAATTTACTCACAGCAATGGATATTGTACTGTATACATTTTACGTGCGTGTATGTACTGTGTGTGTCTGCATACTCACTACAGTACTATTGAGGAAGAGAGGCTAGCATAAGTGCTGACTACGGATTGTTGTGTAAAAACATCAATGGAACTGGAAGAGACGTTCAATGATAAGAGAATTATAGTTTGAGTTTAGGAAGCCTTCAACTCGTGCAGATATTCCATTCTATGCCGTTATTGTCCCTCCCTCTAACCGGTGTTTTCCGCCCTACAAAACCAGGGGCGGAAAACAACATTTTTGAGGGGTGGATAGTAACAGGGGCGGAAAATAACTGAATTTGTTTCCCTTACGCTCCTCCATCACACTCACAGCCCTTGTGCACTGTGTATATTGGGCACTTATTACTAAAATTTGGAATAAAGTCATCAACTTTGCCACTTCGTTTAAATTTACTGTTGCATGAGAAATATTTGTTGATATCAGAATGCCGTGTGTGTAACATTGTGATGTCACACGGAACATTTGATTACTGTAGGTCTTATACATACACATAGCCATTGCCAAGTAAACATTGTCATGACGTAATAATAAAGCTCATTAGCATACTGATGTAAGCAAAGTTCCTTATTCACACAGTAAATTTATGGCTCGAGAAAGTTGCTGATTTCGTCTCAGACTTTTGGCCCTTTCCAGAAGATCTCAGTGATCAAAAATAACTGCAATACTCCTGTAAGATCTGGATAAGGAAAGTCATGGAAATAAATTAAGATTTTACGCCCAAAATTTGATATGAGCAGAAAGTCGATCTCAACCATCATATAGACGGCCGATCCCCCCGCTATTTTCAGTAGGCATAGGAAGGACTCTGTATAGTGAGCTCTTGGCGAACGACACACAGTTCTTTACTGAGGACTAACTAGTTGCACGTAGTGTGCATGCGTATTCTATCAAAACTGCTTGCATGTAGCACGTAGCACATAGCCTAGTACAGTGCATGTGCACAAGCACTAAAGGTGTGGTATACGAGTAACAGCGTGCCAAAAGCTGTTGGTTAAAAGAGAGATACAACTGACATGTTCAACACATTTTTGGACCTTGTGATTTATAACTTGGACCAGTCTAATTATGAGTTTCTGTTGCTTTGAATGCACTCAAATCCATGAGCTTCCGGGGGCTTCACCCCCTGGAATCCCACCGCGGCTTTGCCCCTGGACCCCACTCGCTGGGGCTTCGTGCTTTGCGCTCGCCATGCTTGCTATGCGTACACCCAATACACCTTCCACTCAACCAGAACGTGTCCCGTATTTCGGTTTTCAAAATCTGGTCACCCTGCTACAGGTTTAGCAGACTTTCCAAGGCTTTACTGAGTAGTTCTCATAGTATGATAGACTGAGGTCCTTAATGGGTGATAGCCATAAAATATTGTGCTGTAGAACCTAGCCTATAGCCTCATTATAGGCCTAGGCTAATTGGATCTCAGTATAGGGCACAAACGAAATTCGAACGTTCCATAGAAAGTTAGTGTTATGGGTATAGGCCGAAAACTCATGTTTACTTCAAATCTTAGTCTTACCGAAAACATCTTTTGATATGTTCTTCCTTGTTACAAAACTATCAAGATTATTGAAAAAAAAGCACAAGATTACAGTACCTGGATTGAAAATAAGATGATTTTTGGACACATCTGAGCATAGTCTCACCCTTCAAAGTGCTAACGATTGCACAGTTATTGACCCAGGTGGCCTTGTGCTAGTTGTTTCTTATTTCATACATACGCTGATTTTGCATGGTGTCCTCTTCAAAGGGACTGGGAGCAGGAATGATCAATGCCACGGTGTCACTCACTGCTTCATTAAGCAGAAACCAATGTGGTGTTCCTGTAGGGAAGGTTTACTGTGGTCAGTGATGCTTGTTTGGCTGTATGTTTATTCTAAAAAGTTAGTTTCCTTTTATTACTACAGGTATCAAAGAGGAGCATGTACAGCTTTCTGCGATTGTGAAGAAATTTACAGTGGTGAAAGAAAACCAAAATTACAGGGGATAATTTTACTTCCAGATAGTATTGAGAACGCATTATATTGTTTGTAACTTAGTAGCCTTCATAATGTTTCTGGATAATGCAATGTTTAAAAGGTTTGAACAGTTGCTGACCATACATTCAAAATTTCCCTTGATGTGTGAAGAAAACTCTTGGAAACTTCTTATAAAATAAAAGAACATTTGCTGTAAAATCCTCATCCAAGTTCCAAAAATGCAATTGCCAGATGGCTAATTGCAGGCAAAATTGGAATTGTAAAAGTGAAGACAGATTTTCTTGTTACTGACTGCCAGATAGTAGAAAACAAATTGAATGTAATCCATCCATGAAGCAAAAGAGTTACTTGTTACAATGGCAGAAGATAAGATGAAGTCATCAGGGAAAACTGCTGGTCAGAAGGATCTGATGAGAGCAGAAGAATTGCAGAGGCACTACCAGGCTGCTCTGTCAACATTGGACAATGTATGCCAGTCAAGCAGCCAACTTGCAGGTGTCTTTCAAGCATTGCTTCACAATAGTCCTTTTGAAGATGTGTCCACTAAATGGCTGCATACATGGGAAAGTCTGCAGAAAAGTGCAGCAGATGCTGGTCATCTTGTTGGGAAAGAGGGATTAGAATTCTTCAAACATTCAACAGCTGATGGACAAAACATAAAGTCTGAAGATAATTTGCTTGTGAGTATCTCCTTACCAGGCATGTTTACATTCAGGGCTTGAAGATAACACAAATATAGTAGTCTTCATATTTTCACCAGTGGCTTTGGTTCCCCTTGAAAAATCATACTTTTCAAGGCCACTTTGGCCCTCATGCCCCACCTGAAAAGGCTCAAGCAAGTAAATGCCAGGCAACACATGATCTTTTATTTTGTCTAAGTGCCTTTTGAAATGCATAAGTATGCCCTTAAAAGAAAAGCCCATACCCAAATTTATCTTTTATGTGTTACAGAGGAACTTGAGGCACTCTAGTGAAGCTCTCATTCAATCCTTATTTTGATAAATATAGGAAAATATTGTGTTTAAAATGCTCCAACATGGCATACAAAGAAAATACCTTAAATCAGTTTTAAACCATTCAGTCTCACCAATAAACTCTAGCAATAGCTCTATCTCCTTCAGATATTATGCATTACAAGAGTAACGGATATTGCATCATATGAATTTTTGAAAGTTTGGGTGAACAAACAATTGTGCAACAAATACCTGAATAACTTCCTGTGAAAGCCTTATTTCTTGAAAAAAAACTACCTTAATGCCCTATTTTGAATTGTATATCATTCTGTATCTATTGAAATTGGTTTAAAAAATATGAAAATTTTTTGTAAAAAAAATGCAATATTTCCCTCTAAGAAGCAGCTGAAGTTACCACATTTTCAACAAAAGTGAACCTTGGGAAAGTGCTGTGGGCATGATGACATGGACTAACATCATGTTTTTTTAAGATATATCCACTTTAGCTAGGGTCTGGACTGTTGTGGGAAAAAATCTTGCTCATAAGTTGACTTATTCCTAGTACTTTTCCTCAGGAATACCTCATAATATAATTGCTTCATAATTTTCTTGGATATTCCCACCATTTTAAACTGCTAGTCGTGTGCTTGTCCTTCACATTGACACAGTGCTGACCAGCTGAATCAGTTTCTGCCATTAGTTAAAATTGTGTCATTAACTACCTCTCTTTAAATAGTTTTACTATGAAGACGAGTTTGTATCTGATTAGATAATTTATGTTTCTCTGAAGAATTTCATGTCCTGAATTGAGCAATGTCTGGAGATTCCATGAATATATGTTCTGAACAATTTAATTTATTAATTGCAAATGTGTCATTTTTTGTCAAGACAAGGGCTCTGCAAGTCCCCACCCCCCTCCCAACAGTTCTTGGCAAAAAAGAAAATACTCAAGCAAGTGCACTGCTCAAAACTGAAGACTGTTGGGCAAAATACTCCAGTATAAAGCGAACTAAGCAATGTTCACAAACAAGTTCAAAGGCTATAAAAGCTGGACAAATGGATGTGCTGGCAAGTGTAGAGAACAGCTTGCTTGATGGAACAGTAATGAAAAAATGCCTTTGTGGAAGCCTGGGCATGACTTATTGCTTCATTCATTCTTTTGAAGAATAAATTGTGTCTTTCATGCCAATGCTATCTTTTCTTCTGAAAAGAGTGACATTATGAAACATGTTTGTTCAGGATATTAGAAGGGGCCTTAAACAAGCTTACTGGATACAGGGTTCTGCTTTGCATTACATTGGGGTTCTAGGGAAGCTTTCCCAATGTACAAACAGTCCCATGCCATTTGTACTTTGATTTCTCTAACATTTAACTTTTTTCAGATTCTTGCCAGAATGCTATTTCTTCTTGTACAAACACAAAGCCAGTTCTTTGCATATGCTGCTCAGATTATGTTACCAATGCAAGAAACTTTGAGGGAGCCTTTTGATTTATTTCTGACAAATACAAGTCCTGAACTAAAATCGATCTGCTTGTCATGGATTCAAGCAATGCAGGTGAGATTTGTCCATTGGTATTTGCTGTCTTTAAGTTATTAAACATAAAAGATTTTTCAAGAAACTTCCAACTAAAAATTTTGATATACGTAGAGAGTGCAATCACCCCAAATCTGCTGAGACCTGGTGCTATGCTGTTCGATTAGCCCTTGATGCCAGTATTTCAACTTACTTGCTCAGGGTCCAAGTAGGTGACCTCAAGTCAGTTACTTGGGGAATTATTGCATCATTCTTTGTGTAAAACATAGCAGCTTAAGAAACACACACTACTGCCTACAGTAGTTTGTGCCCTTGCAAACAGATTTGGACAACAGAAAACTGGTGAAATTAGATGTACAAAAGTGGATAAAGACACACAGGTGTTATTCCATAAGAGTGTTCCAACAGAACACTGTTTTGTAGCAATAACAGTACACAGTACTAGTATGTGTGCTGTATATGAAGTCTGCTCAGCTACAGGTGCTGCTATTTTCTATTGTGGACCAACTTCTCTGAGATTTACTTTACAGCATTAACTTACATCCTCCCGCTGCACATGTTAATCATATTCCAAGGGGGGAAGAGAGTAAGCTGCGGGAAGTAGATCCAACTTGTCAGCTGTAAACTTCTCACTTATAGAGGTGTTTCACTGACATCACATGAATGCCTGTCTCTTTGGTTTTGAGGGGCAAGCATCCATTGTGTCACAGCAGTATCTATGGTTAGGCCATGCATGCGTCCTGTAAATACACTTGCTGGGCGTATGATTTGCCCTTCACTGCCAGGCAATCTCAAATCATATGACGTTACATGAAATCCCTCTTAAGGAACATGCAGTATTATAAGTAAGAAGTTGTAGTTAAAAAGTTGAGAATTTACATATACTTATAAATGGCATTGTGTCAAATTTATCTGAACTGGTTGTATGTATACTGTATGTGTGGGTGTGTGTCTGGTCTGTATTTGTTGTTGTTATACTGATTACTCTCCAAAGAAATCATTATCTTCTTTGAAACTGTAATATAAGTTGGAAGGTAAGGGTACCCTACAATCATGATAGTGATGGATAGTTTTAGTACATTATTTCATTATTACCATATAAGATACTGGGTGTAACTTCCATTGAAAAATTTAGATTTCATTGTGTTAAAGTATATTCTCTTGTCCCATTTTGTGAAATGAAAAAAAAAAAAAAAGAAAAAAAAAACCCCCAGCAAAGTGTTGTTTATAATGACATCAACAAATTATAGTTGGTTCATCTAAATTTGTTTGAAATACCACGCCTGTGATAATGCTATAAATGAATTTTAAATTCTTGTACAATGTTAAGGACATTTGAATCGTTTGAGGCAATTTAGAATGGTAGAAATGTCCTTTCAGTAGTTTGAATCGTAAGGTACACTATTAACTTTATGGGAGTAAGTGGTACTAACCAATTGCATGAAAGTACGTTAATTGTTTGGAAGGCCAGGCATGAGATTATGCAGAAAGTGAATTTCAGTTTGTCTCTTATTGAATTTTTATGTATTCTATAACTTCACAAAATTTTTTTTAGACATCTAAGAAAGTGTACTAACAGACATTTCATGATGATTTGGATTTTGAATATCCTAAGCCTTCTTGGCATAGGCAGTCCTCTGAATCTTACTTGGAACACCAGTTGATTTGTCAACTCTTTATTTCCATCATAAGTATACTGGAGGTACTATGAGTCAATTGAGGAACTTTTCGATGGTAAAATACCGAAAAAATGATGTAAAATGGAAGAAACATTATGTGTCTTACTCATTCTGTTATAGTGTAGTTGTGTTTGGAAAGAACAATGTGTAGAAACTAAGTTTTTAAATGGAAGATGGCAGTAAACAACACGGTGTTCCCAACAGAAACTTGAGACAGCAAAAGGAGCAGTTTATAGACGTATTTACCAAAGTCAAGTTACTATGTTAACAATTAAAAAAAAAATACCTTTCTGTCAAATCTGTGAATGAGGAAGTTTGACTCAAGACATTCTTGCTTACATTTGTGTTAAAATTTACAAAATTCTGGTTTAATCTGTAAGTGATAAACCTAGTTACAAATTTGGAGCTGTGAGTCAAATATTTATTTTGGAAAAGGATAAACAGCAGAAAAGAAAATGCTTTTTTGTGATGTGTGAAGAATACCAGATGCAGGCTGTACTCAAATTTACATCACTTAGTGCCTACATGCTCAACTAGCATTTAGGGTGCACTGATTGACAGACATTCTGTTGGACTCAAGGTTCCACCACTACATACATCTTTCATGATCAATTTGACAAATAATTTATAGCCTAAGGGGACTAATCAAAAGATGCATACATGATTTCCCAAGGATATATCTGAGTTTAGATTGGGGTGATCACAATCATATCCTGGCACAGGCAGCGGGGGCTGGGGGGCTTTAGCTCCCAGTCAAGTGTGCTGGGGCGGAACTATGCTTCGGCCCCCTAGATCCAGGGATGAAAACCCCTTATTTGTCTCTTCTGTAAGAAATGTCAAAAATTTGCTGTAATTCACCTTAAAATTTATCCAAAACGTTGCACCAAATTGCATCTGTAAGGACCCTCAAGTATCCAGAAATTTTTACAAGGGGAGGAACGTGATGGGAACCCCTCCTCTAAGACCCCGCCCCCAGGACGGCATTCCAAAAGAAGGTTCAGCCCCCACAGTCTTGAACAGCTTCCTACGCCTAGCTTCCTACGCCTGTGATCACATTTGCCCATAAAGGTGCTTATTCCTTCAAGTATATAGCCAATATCAGAAAATAGTAAATTTAGCATAGTGGGCTCAAATTTATCCGTTACTAAATGTGGAAGAGTGAAAATGTGTGAAGGTTCTTATAAAAATTTTGTTCAGAAATGTATACAATCAGTTGCATTCTCTTTGATTTTTGTAAGGAGATAAGTTGTTGAACACATTTATGTTGATGGTGCAACCGACTTACAATCAGTATTGGCCCGATTTTGCAATAAAAATACTATCAGTGAGACTTAACATATTTCGGGTACAATTGATCAAATGCTATATCATCAAGACAATTTTGTAAGTTAATTGCATACAGTTGCTGAGTAGCATACACTAGGCCTTGTCCCTGGGTAAACATGTTGGTGGTTATTTATTGATATATTCCAAATTATTTTGGTGATATGTAGATACATTTTTTCATGCCACCCAACCTAACAATAAGTTAAAATTTGACTCAAGTTGTGTGTTACATATGTTGATTTTGTAGTAAATTGAACTTGGCACTATGTATGCCAGTTAGATAGGATGCTCAATCACTGAAAAATTTAAGTTTTGTGGAAATTGGATATTTCTATGAAAATAGGTTGATTATATAAAAGTCATAATGTAAAGCCATTTATCTCATTCAGTGTCATTATTTTCACTGCATGGGTAGAAAAAGTTGGGAAGCTGAGTGGCTCCTTCCCTGGAAATGTGGGTATTTAATTTTGGCAACTGGAGAGAAATGTACCATTTTCATACATAAAAATGCATACTGTATTGTGGACAATTTGACTTCCTTCCTGGGAAATGAACATTTTTACAGCTCTGATTTTCAGAGTAATAAACTAGTTTCCCTCATTTAAGGAGTCAGATTGGAAAAGCCCTGCTTATTTCTGGCTCTCCCATACATCATTTACCCACCTATAAATGTTTGTGTCTCATTCAGGAAATTTTTTATCTTGGTTACAGAATATTTCTACAGTGTTTTTCCTAGTCTCTTCCTGACCATTATTGACTTTGTTGGTCTGGCTTTGCTTTGTGACAGCCTTTGAGTGTTCCCTTTCTAATTTTTCTGAATCTCATTGTCACAGCATTTACAGTAGATCCACAACAAAGAATCTGGATGTGTAATATTATATGTGCATACTGTATATATTTTATTATTTATTCATGTATTAATGTGAATGATATTGTGTAGCACTATCTTTTCAGAAAATTTTTCCAGTTGTGGCTCACTGGCTTGTTTTCCCTTTTGTCATCGGCTTATGCGGAGCATCACGCACAACGGCAGAAGGTTCCATTTTTAAAGTCTTTAGTATGATTCCACCTGGGAATCGAACCCGGGCCTGATGAGGTGTTTATAGGAAAAGATAATTCATAGAGATAAAATTTAGAAACTCCAGAATTCATTGAAATTTCTTCTTACATAATTTTCAAATACAGTTTTGATAAAACATGAACTTGCATATTAAGGTTGCTTGGTGTGACTTTTCCCTTGTGCTTGGTGCTCAGCATAAGCATTGGAGTGGGGAAACAAGCCAGTGAGCCACATCTGGAAAAAATCTGTGGCCGGGCCCGACTTAAACCAGTTGGTTAGAAACTGAGCCGTAACACCTCATCTAACTAACTAATACAGTGCATTGTGCTTTATATTAGAAATGAAAAGATGCCAGCATATGCTACTGTAGTTCAGGATGAGTGGTCACATGTACTGGTAGCAATATGGTAGATAAGAACCACTCAAGTGGAGACAGTCCCTGCATATTATATCAAATAGACTGGTTGTGTGGTTAACGATGTACCAGGAATATCTGGCTAGTGATCAAAGCAGATATTGTAGACATCGGTCTACATTGTATATCTGGGACTTAGCAAAATGTATTGGCAAAAGCCATTATGTTTGTGTTACTGAGTATTCAAGCCTTGACTTCTTTAAGTCCAAAATTTTACTCTGAGAAAATTTAGGAATGTTGAAGAAGTGCTTAAGTTTACATACTGTTACCCTAAGGCTTGTCCTAAGGTTATTTTTCACTGTAATTATTCACTATAATATAAGTACTTCAAATGATATAAATGGCAGGTCATGTTTCACTTAAGGCATATATAGCTTGTGATCACACTGGGTATCCATTTAAAGAAAAAGTCTAAGTATAGTGGATGGTAATAGAAGCATTTAATTCTGAAATGATTTGTATATCAATTTAGCTTGAAGGTGTACCTTAATTTGATATACCTCTGTATGATCTGTATTGCCCAAGGTTGTTGTCAAGTAGAATGACATTAATTGAAGGTTTGAAATCTTTAGCCTTTAGAATCTTAAGAGAAGAAAGGTAAGAGCATATTTTCCTCTATATTTGTTTTCCTTTTTCAGGAAGCTTAGCTCTTCCTCTTTGTTTTTGTAACATATTATTTCCTGGTCACTTGCATGGTGTTGTACATTGCATCTTACAACTATGGGTATGATGTACAAGTGCTTAATAGTCTGCATAGCTGCTCTCTGTGGCTGACACCACACAACTTTATAACATTGTACTATAAAGCAACACCAAACATTTGACCTGCTGTTGGGGTATGTCATCTAAAGTACTGAAAGTTTTTCACAAATTTTTATTGGTGATATCAATATTTTCTCCCACAATAAAATTGATTATTTTATTTTGTTTTGTTTGTTTCATTCGCTCACTGTTGGCAGCTGATATACATATAATTTTTGTAATTTGCTCTTTATAGGCAGCTGAAAGTCTTAGACAAGGTGAGAGGCTGACTTCAACAGAAATAGATCTTCTGTCAAATGTTAATGGGGATAAGTGTTCACTGGTACAGAAATTGAAGTCCAACGTGCGGGTGAGCAATAGAATACTAGTTTTTTTTTAGTAGGTCAGAAGCTATCAAGGGATGCTTCTTGGTTCCAGGTCCAGTGAAACAATGCTCAGGACAAATGCCACTTGAACAGTTTCCATTTTGGTTGATCCCCGTCCAGGACTATTTGAAGTTGTGGGTGGGGGATTAGTTGTCTGAGTGGTAAGAATTGTTTGGGGGAGGGGGGAGGGAGATTGTCCAGTTGGAAATTGTCCAGTTGGGAAGTTATCCTAGGGCAATATTGGTAGAGTGGATTGTCTTGGAGAGTTCCTACATAAAGTAGGAAAAGGGACAGAGTGACTCTGCCATTGTCTTCTTGACTGTTGCACTCTGAAAACCTGTATCAAAAAGGAGTATTTTGTATTTGCAGGTGTATGCCAGTGAAATGTTACTCCTGCCAGCAACAGAGATTCGACTGAGAGCTGGCTTTCAGTCTAACCCATCTCTGGTAAGTACCTTGCTCTCAATCAGTTCTAGCTGCCAGCAGAGGGGAGATCTAATGGATAGACTCCATCAGAACAGATGTCTACAGTACTTGAACCAGCTACACCTTGAAAAACCCGACCACACCACCTCTCTCTTGGATGAAATTAAAGACTGCCTACAGACCAGTGCTGGCAATTACAAACTTCTTGTTGATGGAACAGCATGTGATGTAAATGCAGACTTGAAAACCAAGTTGGTAAGTTGCTATAAGCTTTGTTATCATGAAAGTAGGTCTATTGCCATGTTGGAAGGGGGAGGGTTGTAACAATGCTCTACTACCATAAGTTCTTAACATTTTCCATTCCTCTTCTTAAAAATACTTTTATAGCTATGACAAACACTCTTGATGTTGTAGATACATTGCCCTTCCAAGCATAACTGAAGACTTTAAAAATGGAACCTTCTGCCATTGTGCTTGGTGCTCAGCATAAGCAGTGGAGTAGGGAAAACAAGCCAGTGAGCCACGACTGGAAAAAAGGCCGTGGCCAGCTCCACTTGTACCAGTTGGTTAGAAACTGAGCCGTAAAACCTCGTCTAACTCCAAGCATAACCCATTCCCCCTCACTTCCTCCTCCCACCCCATTTCAACAAATCTGAGTAGCTACAATTCTCGACAAAAATGATGGTACAAACAAGCAAAACAAGCGACAGTAAAATCACCATCCCCCTGTCTGTATCCTCATTCCCCTGTTCAGTGTTGCATCAGCCCAATGTGTTCTGAGACTTCAACATTGGAGAGGGGTTTGTCCCATGTCCTTTTGTCGAGGATTGTCTGAAACCTGTACAAAGGTATAGGAATTTCGAAATTTGGTATTTCGTGCTTTAAAAGAGGAGGTTGCCATTTTATTTTTTAAAGTGATGATAAGGGATTAACAGTTGCATTTGTCTGGCTAGTATCCTGGCTTGCCAGTTTGTCACATTTATAGTAAATTGTTATGAAAAGGAGTGAAAAGGTGGTTAGCATGGGCTTTTACATGAATGTATCTTGGTCAGAGTTAGGGGAAAGGAATGTACTTCCTCAGTAGGTTCATTTGAGGTAGGGGGTGGTAGTTTTCTGGCTCGCCGGGGTTAATTTTTATATTAAATTGTAGTAAATTGTAATAAATTTAATAGAAAGAAGCTGTAAGGATGTTATCTTATTTTTCTTGAGGGGGGCGGGGAAGGTTGTAACATTTCACGATACACGGAACAGTTTACCACAAAAAATTTCAATTTTCACGAAAATAAACATCGAATGATCATTGAAACTACAATTTGGTTAAAATTTAAGTTCCGTATAATCATTGCATCTATTAAACATTACAATGTACTAAAGGATTACACTGAATTGAAGCAGTTAACCATTTGTCTTCAATAAAAGACTTTGTATACGGACAGATGATATGTGGATTTGGATGGTTGACCATCGATGT
>WURT03020836.1:0-15827 GCA_009936505.3 Holothuria glaberrima | reverse complement strand
GTATGACTCGACCTAGGAATCGAACCCGGGCCTCCCGCGTGAGAGGCGGATGCTCTAACCACTAGACCAAACACGCGTCACAGAAACCAGCCTTGTGAATTTATTGAAGAAAAGTAAAGAAAGTCGTGGAAAAGCTTCTTTGAAACAAGTGAATATGCTGTTTCAAGAAAAATAACATGCGGTTTTTTTTCTACCGGTATGATGTTGACGTTGATGTTCCTTTATTCAAGGCTCGTCAATTCAGCCAGTGGCGCACAAGGTGGGTAGGGAGGTCCGTCGTTCACAGGTATGCCAGCTTTAATGGGATGCAAGGTCACAGGACCAAACAAAACATGGCCCAAATTTGGGGTAGACGCCATCATCAATAAATAGTGAACATTTCTCAAAGGATATTGCTGGTTCCCTCTCAATTTATAGTCAGCCCGCGCGAAAAAAGGGTCATTTTAAAAATTTTGCCATGAGAGTTTTCCATAGCTTTCACTCGAGAAAGCAACACTGTGAATCTAGGCTACCTTACTTAAAATAATTCTTTGAAGTGAGAACAGGTAATCATGCACTGGTAGCCAACGAAGATTGCAAATCCCGAGTGCCATCTTTCCAAGGTATGCTCTATCCTAACTCAAATTTTGATTCAAGTCGACGAGGCGGTTTGGTTTTTTTTTTTTTTTTTGTATGTGGGAATATGTGTCTTAAAATTTCTTTCGTCACGGTCGAAGTAAACTAGCATAAATGGATGACGAAAAACCATTTTTTCAACGGTAAAGTAATGATAATAGTAGAAGACGTTATTCATAACTTAAGGCTAAATATGTACTTCCGTGGAGTCCTGTAGTCTCGCTTGTGGTGAGCGCCATTGAAAATTCTCGTCTGCCGATAAATTAACAGGAGGAAAAATTTCCCTTGGAAGCGGACGTCTCACATTTGTATTTATTCTAATTAATCAAACTAATTACTTAAGCCCGTCAACGAAGCATATGATCGAACGGAAATATCATCACTTCAGCAATAGTCAAATGAGTCAAACGAACTGTTGAAGGTTATTGGCAGATAACTCTAACCCACATCTGATATGGCGACATATCATCCCAAGTGTTAAAACTCGTATCTTTTTTTTCGAGTCTTGACGTGTAAAAGGTGTGTTCACACCAAAAACCGAAATCTGATGCGTTTTGCCGGCGGGACGCAGAAATTTTTTCCAGGAAAAATAAGGGCAATTTCACTTCAATGTAAATTTAGAAAATCCCCCCCCCCCCATTCGTTCTGAGATAACAAATTCCGCTTCCCACCAGCAAAACGCAGCAGATTTCGGTTTTTGTGTGAACGCACCTTAACTCCATGCTGAACTACAATTTTAAGAGACTCCGTGCCAAAACTGCACTTTAAAAGGATGCGCCCTTACACGTGAGAATCGTGATATACTTGTATACTACTGGAGTACAGAAACAACCATCACAGAACTGAAGAGAATGACATTATTTACACGAGAGAGACGGTGGCAGAGTTCACATATATCACCTATTCCTTTGTAGGCAAACCAAAATTTTCTCCATGAAGGAAATCTTAAGCAGGCACATTATGTCTACATCTGTTACCTAATTTAAACTAGTAATTGTAGCAGGGTGTATTGATAATAATAAGAAAAATTAAAGGAGCATTTGTTTCGCCGATTAGCTTGAGGTTAGATTTAGAACAGAACATCAGCAAATTGAACCCATGTGCACATCCATGTACTGATATAGGGGTCTATTGGCAAGGTGATAATCTAATTGCCAGACATTTCTACCATCTAGAGCAGTGGTTCTCAAAGTGGTTCCTACCCCCCCCCGAGGCGTTGGGAAGTCTCAGGTGGGCGCTACAGAGTACACAGGGAATAGGAGGGCGTTGGCACTGATTTGGGGGTCACTGCCAGTGGCAACAGGCGCCCCCCCCCCTATTGGCCATCATGCGTGAAAAAAAGTTGAGGCAAAAACAAAAAGGAAAAGGCTTTAAAATGTGTCAAATTTAGCACCATTTTGCATCTCAGCTCTCTTCCAAAATAAAAAATTTTCCAAATCCTCCCTCAGGACAGCGATCAATCAGACCTTGAGCCTCCTCTGTTCATAATTTCTGGATACTCCCCTGTCTGGTGATTAATAATTGCGACACATCACTGCAGGGATTTAGGGCACAATAAGGCATACAGGGGGTCTGTTCCCCTCCGCTTCTTCCTCCCTCCATCCCCACCCTTCCCCACCCATCCTCCTCTACCTCTTCAAAATAAATTTTGTGACAACAAATTATTCAAAATGGCGTTGGAAATTTAATAACTCCACTCACTAGGTCCAATTTCTTCCGCGTTTGGATTATATTTTTGAGGGAGGGGGAACTGGGACAGTTCAAGATGGTGGAAGGGGCGGTAGTGTAAAAAAGTTTGAGAACCACTGATCTAGAAAATTTAGACATATACAGTAAGCTCTATAAGGTACGTTGATGTTTTATATGCATGTTATTTACAATGCGACAAGTTGTCTTTCGTATTTTATTGGGCCTATTTTTGTTTCAGTTTAAGTATAGACTTGGCTAACCATTCGCGCCTTTGATTCGTGTTTAGGTTTCAGTAATTTTAGTGATAAAACCTGCCAGCTGCGTGCAAGAAGCGTGTGAGACGCAAAGGTTGTCTAACAAGCTTTAATGCATGTAAATTAGAAATTATGACTCCGCATTGGCGTGATCAGCGGTACGGTTCCCGTCAGTTTATCTTTCATGGAGCAGTCATTTGTTGGGAGAAATTTGCTTTGATAGAAAATAAACAAACATGCTGAATAAACAGGGAAAGTGTGTACGGCGACAGTAGCTTATAAACGTCTCTTTGCTATGACGTTACTCCATTATAACTTTTATTAGTCAGAGTAATATCTTCGGGCTTCAAGAACATCACGTCATGTCAAAATGCAGGGTGATTTGCATGGTAAAACGCTGACAAAGACTTTAAAAGAGGCGCTAAGGAGACTGCAAGTTGCTAAGCACAGATTCTTAAATGCACCAGAATGCAGTGAAAATCTTGCTGGAAACAAACATCAGGGCCACTCCTCGTAGGCGAAAAGAAATGCAACATCGCCAGTATACATTCTCTGCCTAAATCATTATTTTACAAAGAAATACAAGGTAAATACTCATGCAGGAAAGTTTCTAGATGACTGATTTTTCCCTCTCCTTACTCTACTTAATCCCAAACTCAAGTTTTCTCATAAAAATTATTTGGTGAGGAAGTTAGCACACAAACTTCACTAAGAAGTTTTTTTTTTTCCATTGAACAGAAAACACGAGCATAACGGCAAAGTTTCACCTCCCCGATACTTCGGGTTTTTTTTTCATTTTGAACAAAATTATTGGCACAAAAAAAAACTGTATGCCTACTGTTTTATTAAGAACTTCTTCACTGTTAAACCAAGAGCTCGAAACTTATCAGTTCTTTGGTTTCTTTTTATCTATGATGACATCATTGTTGACTTAGCTAAGTAACGTTTATGTTAGTTCGTTTCTCGCATGTGTAATGAGACTTTAGTTCTTCACCACCACCAGTGTTCGGAAAATTCTTTACATCCCCGAATTTTTCAACGGCACTCATCCTCATGTGGAAAAAATAGTTTCTCGTTGTAACTTTGTTCGCCAAGGATCCTAGTTGTTTTCATATACTATCACATCACCTTAGGAATGAAAATCTTTTTTATTTGAAATCAGACTGGCATTACCGCCCTCCGCCCTCTATATATTTTCCCACCAGTAGCCTTCACCCTAAAATGATGTCACGACAACTTGTCTCTTGTTTGCATTACTTTTGAAGGTATTCCTTTCAGTTTGACCTAAATGACATGTTGATATGTGTCTGACTAGACATTCCGTTGTTTGATCCGACGAATTGGTGGCGTGAAAAAACTGATATCTTAAACGCCATTAGAGAAGATGGCGCTGTACAGTTTCTCAAACAGCTCCCTTTTGCTCAAAAAGCTCCCTTTTGCTCAAACAAAAGCAGAAGCGATGATCATGAGAGATCGTTTGTGGGTAAATGCTGAGAAATAAACTAGACTCGTGTTACTCAGATTTGGAATGACCAAAATACATCAGAGCATCGCCGAAAAAGTTCGAAAGAAAATATTACCATATATGTTTAGTGTCAATTTTGGCTATCTAGAAATCACTTTTGGTCAAAATTAAGTTTGTTAGTGGGATGATGGTGGCGCTTACCTTTGATAGTGCCACTCAGGTCTACTTGGAACTTCTGCCTTGAAGTAGACCTCACCTCACCAGTGGTCTACCAGTCGGAGGAATCTTAGCAGGAGCTGACCAATTGAGAAACTGGGGTGAGTTTGTGTACTACGAAACTTTTCAAGTGGATTGATTCTGCTACTTAAACCTAGACCAGGCTGTCCTGTATTAAATTGACAAACATCAAGAGCGAGTAAACGGACACGAACCCAAACGCACATGTACATTAAAGCTACATTTCATTTTTTTTCAAGTTCACATGACCGTTGAAAAGTTAAAGGAAGTTACTCCACCAAAGTTCATTGACTATACAAGTTTTCTGCAACCGAGTCCCTTTCACTGGTTGTAGCTTAGGCCTGAGAAGTAAGGTTTAAACACAATGCGACGGAATTCCTTTTTTGTAAGTGCGAATGTAAAACATTCATTTATTCATGTTATGTACAAAAAAAGAGAATTCGTATTAAAGGGAAATGCAGTCCCCCCCCCCCAATTTGAAGTAGTGTACCCTAGTACACTATTTCAGGAATGGCTCCTATCAATCATGTGACAATAATTTTGTTACTTATTTCCTAAATTAATGCAGAATAGCTCATTAGTTTACCCTCAATTTTCAATGATTTTACAAAGGAACATTATGAAAGTACTTGTGATAGAAATAAGAGGAGATCTGTAAGATTTGCCAAATTTTTGAAAATAAACTTGGGGGACTGTCTTCTCCATTTAAACTGTTAAAGGAATAAATAGCACTAATCATACGACCGTGAACAGTGTTCTCAAATGGGAAAGTAAAAACACATTAGGCATACGAGATTATTACCTACAACACTTTTATTATTCTGACATGTCTCGCTCGGCCCTCCGTAACAACTGTGCATTCGGCAATCCAATCCCTCTTAAACTTCATTACTTCTAAATGCGTCAACAGGTCGGACTTACTTATTAGTATAACTGTCTAATCCAGTGGCGTACGCAGGATTTCTCTCAAGGGGGCCATACCGTATGTTTGTGTGATCGCCGGCCTGGGGGAGGGGAAAATTGAAAATTTTTGAAAATTAGGCGTCCTTACATGCAATCTGGTGCTACATGTGTTACCTTTTGAAGTAAAATTTGTGTTACAAAATTTGCGTATTTTTAGGAACTAAAAAAAATTGGCATCAGTGAGGGGGAATGGCCCAGTTCCCCCTCCTCTGAGTACGCCACTGGTCTAATCCTCAAAATATGTGAATATCAATAAAAAATTCAGGCCTTGAAGCAGTCACTAATATTTTACAATGGTAAGCGACCAGTAATGTGGGACGACTAAACAGACGAGTGGCTTTCACTTCAGTTTTTCAACTCAGTTTGAAATGTGTTTGATATAAAAATGTCACTTTCCATGGAGAGAGCGTTAGGGGCCCTGGATGATGAAGCTATTTAAGCTACCATGACCCAAGACAAGATTGAACCCCAAATCTACGGATCGTTAAACCTAATTCCCTCCATTACCACCATTAGCTGCTCGCTATACTGGACACGGGGGAAAGTGCCTCCCCCCCCAAAAAAAAAAAAAGTTTTCAACGCATGGTCTTCATTCTCCCCTAAAATAACGTTATTCGAGATGGCATAAATAAAAAATATTTCTAAATTTGAACGAAATCATTCCTTTTATTTCACAACTGTCATATACAGGTATACTAATTGTCAAGTATGTATTTCGTGAAAAGTTTAAGATTCAACGTAGTTTTCCTGAGTCATTTGACCACTGGTCATGTTAATTAATATTATTCAATTCGTCATAGTTTTAACTTATTTTCAGGCTTGTATGCAGTTCCTTCAATAGGGGAGATTCTAGCTTGTGATAAAAAATGATAAAATGTAACACTGTCTAATATAGGGGGCCATAATCAGTTGACACGAAGATTACTAAAAACTTTCTTTTGCTAAAAATGTCTCCTAAAACCATTGCCGGGAACGTAAGTTGTAAGTTGCTCCATAAAATTTGTTTTATTGTGTTTTTATGTGCCAAAATTTAAACTCCCCGAAAAGGTTGAAAAGGGAAACGTTTATTTGGTAAAATTACTATGGAAAGAATTATCGTAGTCGCCAAAGTTGCTTATTAGTTTCCTAAAACCATACCTTCTTGAATTCGAATCTGTATCGGTGTCTGATCAAACATGATTTGGCTGAAAGTTCTGAAGGCATACCTTGCCAGTGTTCAATTTCATACAGTAGAGACAGTGCATAGGAGAACTAGAAGATGCAAAAGGCGTGTTGTTGCAAGAATTTTTAACCGAGTTGCTAGAATGTTTTAAACCAGGGGTAGGGAACGTCCGGCCAGTGAGACCATTTGGTCCGGTCCGTGAGGTAATTCATGAGCACAATTTCAGTAACACTTGATATTCAGTTTATGATAATTTTATCTACCATTTATCCGACATAGGTTAAATACTGCGTGATGCCGTCTCTGGTGTATCTGCACCTCAGCAGTTGCACAATGTAGCATGCGTTGTAAAGCATGTCTTTACACATGAACCAAGCCCATGTACGATACTTATGGAAAACTATAGGCGAAATGTAATTCGTTCACACCGTATCAGTCTCAGTGGATTTCATGTGTAATGCCTAGAGTGGGTTTAAAAATTGAAGAAGTGAATAACTTTGCAATATAATGCAAAGATTAAAGAGTAATGGAGTGCTTTCAAAAGGATATTTTTCGGCGCGCTTGGCGCGGACTTGCTCAGTTGCTTGTTTGCCTTTGTATATACTTCAGACATCACAAATAGACATGCAACTATAGTGCGAGCTAAGATTTTTAAAAACAAATGGTCGTGTTGTGATATTTGCAATCTGATCAGCTTCGCACACCGTAATGCCAGAGTGTTACGATAATGTTAAAGTGAAATTCCCGCAATTTTGCAACTCTTCAGAGCTTTCGGGGTCTTTAGGTATACAACCCAATAACCGTGTTGATTATCACCCGCGACTAAAACCAATTTTACTCGGGTATCAAGAGACAGGATTGGCAAAGGATAGGTGTCTGTCTACAAAAGGCTGCAACAGGGATGTAGCCTACACGTAAAATGTATCTCATAGGAGGAGAGTTTTTTGTACCCTTGATCACAAGTTGACTGCGCCGTTGGCCCACCAGCGGTCTTATGATTGTCATATGTCCTTTAATATAAGCAAAAGGTTCTCTACCTTTGTTTTAAACTGCCGTTTCAGTTGTTTTAAAATGAACAACAAATAGTCAATCAAAGCTGTAGTGAGAATTTTGACTAGTGGCCTATTTGTACTAAAGAGGATAAACTGTTGTTCGGTGTTAGGGAAATTCCCATTTCCCTTTGCCAAAAAACTGTTTCGGAACGGTACTGCAGATCCAAAATAGTGCTACCATTTCATCATTTTTGAGGTGTCTTTAAGTTCAAAATTTTAAGAAAAAACAATCCAGAAATATCACAATTTTATGGATTCTTGGCAAAGCTGAAACGTATTGTGACACAATGACGAAACAACAAAATATTTTAGGGTGGAAGCTCATTTGATACAAATGGATCAAGTGGCGTTGGCGGTTTGCCCTCCGACTTACTCCGCCCTTATGGAGTAACGATTACAAGGCTGTTATGGTTGAATTTATTTGTAAAGATAGCACAGCAAATGTTTACTGCCTGAGATGGTTATGGTTTCTGAAGAGCTTTACAAAACTATTTGAGGCATCACTGTACAATCTGGAGCGGACCAAGCTTTGTCGGGGAGGGGGTCGTCCGAAAATCCCTTAATACGAACAAACAAAATTTCTTAGAGCCGTCCATGATAACCACTCATCATCATCACAGGTTATCCGCCTGAGGAGCGTAACCAAGAAATTAAAAAGAGTAAAATTGTTTCAAATATAATGTCAACATCTACTGTGCTGACGACCTCATAAGGCTGGTGTACACCGAGACCCAAAAAAAAGGCCATTCTTGCCCAATAGAGCAGTGGCGTCACGCTATTATTTATACTCCCAGTTCCAATAATTCCATGGGTCCTTTAAGTAATGATTAAAGTCTCAGTATGGATTGCAGACTTACACTTTCACCATTCCTAAAAAATAGCAAAAGGTTCTACACCGAGACCCCAAAAAAAGGCCGTTCTTGCCCAATAGAGCACTGACGTCACGCTATTTATACTCCCAGTTCCCATAATTCCATGGGTCCATTAAGTAATGATTAAAGTCTCCTATGAATTGCAGACTTACACTTTCACCATCCCTGAAAAATAGCAAAAGGTCACCAGCTCTTAACTTTGGGAAGATTTTTACAAATGGGGTCGAAAGACTAGTAAGATTATTGTGCATCTTTCTCTCCCAGGCGGCTTGTTGTAAAGGAAGCGGTCTTCAGTCTCCGGTATGGTCCAGTGACATGCCATCCAAGGCCCGGGCGCTTCAGGCTATGCCTAACAAGTAGTTTAGGACCGGAATTTACGAAAATTGTGAACATGAGAATCAAATTGACCTCAGTTATCCACAAACACAATTGGATGACGGAATTAGGTTACAATACGTTTGCATTCGTTTTCACGGTACACACAGTTACGATCGAGGTAGCGATAATATGTGGGGGCAGTATGTATTTTTTTCCATTCGATGGTATCAGAATTCATTCGGGCCATTCAGTCAGAATACCGAATAGAGCCGAGAGTCTTAACCAACTCATGCCCATACACAATATACTGTCATACAAATCATAACGTCAGACCATACTCCGTGACTGGAAATTTGAATAAAAATAAAGCAGGTTAATATGAAACTTGCTCTGTTAAACTTTGCATTTCAATTATGAACATAGAGATGAAGCTTTACACAGCACACTCAAAATGGCAAACCGAAATTGTCGGTTACCACAATTAGTGATGAGTGATGATGCCTGTATTCAGGGCTCGGAACTCGGGGCGGAGGCAGGGGTAGGACTAAAGCCCCCAATAATTTTGGGTACTAAGTCTTTACTCCAAACTTACTGTGGGCTTTGCCTGAGAAAGGGGCAAAATTACTGTGGGAAATGACAAAATGCAGATCTAAGCCGTCCTTTCCCCTACAGCACTGGGAAGCCTGTGACGGCCTTACTTACTGCAAAGTACGAGAACGACAAGGGAGTTGACATGTACTATTTGCTATAATTACACAAACTAAAGGGCATAAGAGCACATTCAGAAGTACTAAATAGTTGCGGAAGTTTTACGCTTTTGACGAACCATAGGGAAGGCTCTTTTTGACAGAGATAGGAATGCATATTGCAAACAATGTAGCAGATTTGTCACTACGCCAAGTACTGGGTTAAGCCAAAAAAGGCCAAAAAAGTGTTGTATTGAGTCATTCTTCGAAGTAGGGTGTAGGAACTTGGGTGCACTAGGGGCACCCCCTTAATTATCGAAAAAGGGTAAACTGCCCCCCCCCCCTCTTTGAAAGTGAAAAATGCCCTCGCTGCTCCTTTTGGAATATAAATTTACCAATAAAAATGCAAGAATCTCTAGATTGTCCTTTAAACTTAAACGGATGTGCTTGCATTTTTTCACGAAAAGTTAAGTTTTTATGGGGTTTTTGTTTTAGTAAAAGCCCATACCCCAGGGGAATATGAGTATGAGAAGGGGAAAGGGAGTTTCTGTGCCCCTCCCCATAAATAATCACAAATTTTGGGCAGATCTGAGTAGGAATTACGGTAAACTTTTCTGAATAGGCTCAGGGATATGGCAATTGTGCTCAAGAGATCGGGCTATGTCGCTTATGCTGATATAGTAGGAGGAAATGCTGCAGAGAGTCACTCCGGGGGCACTGTCATTGTAAGAAGTGACGGGGAGAAAATATTTTCAGTTTTCCATAAATATGGGCGTCTGCCATTTTCCCCAGTACCAGGCATGGAATACTGCAATCTCTAAATTTTGCTGAAATTTTGAAGATGGGTGGTTAGAAAACATATTTCAAGGTGGCCAGTGGCGTACGTAGAGGGGCATTGGGTCATGCCCCCTCACGAATGCCATTTTTTATATATGCTAAAAATATGTAATTTTGTAACACAAATTTTACTTCAAAAGGTAGCATATGTGGCACCAGATTGCATGTAGGGGTACCTAATTTTTCAAAAATTTTCAGAAGGGAGGGGTTGTCTCCCCATGGCCCCCTCAGTGATGCCAATTTTTTTTTTTGGTTCCTAAAGATACGCAAATTTTGTAACACAAATTTTACTGAAAAAGGTATCATATGTGGCACCGATTGTATGTAAAGACACCTAATTTTTCAAAAATTTTCAAAGGGGAGAGGGATACCCCTCCCATTAAACCCCTCCCCCAGCCCGGCAATCACTGATGCCCTTTAATTTAAGTTCCTAAAAATACGCAAATTTTGTAACACAAAATTTACTTAAAAAGGCAGCATATGTGGCACCAGATGCATGTAAGGACACCTAATTTTTCAAAAATTTTCAAAGGGGAGGGGGATCCCCCTCCACTTAAACCCCTCCCCCAGGCCGGCGATCACTCAACATACTGCATAGCACCCCTTGAGAGAAATCCTTGCGTACGCCACTGAAGGTGGCCTTGTTTTTCAAAAGGGGCAGTAAGGTAAAATGTAGGTATTACAGTTTTTATGAAAGTGCAGGGCATTTCCCTGTGTCAAGTGTGGTGTAACACTATGATGTTGCGTTCATGAACCAGTGTGCCCCCGTAGTAATTAGTCGGGTGCGGTAGTAAGATGGAAGTAAGGTAGAACGTGACTTTTTCAATGTAAAAAAGGGGAGTGAGTCAGCATAAGATTATTACAAAAGTGAAGGGCGTGTGCCCCACCCCGACTCACGGTGGGCTCTTACTTCAGTAAATCAGCACATGAGGTGGGGCTCCACCTCCACCTATTGCTGATTGGAGGGTAAACATGGGCATAGGCTGCAGGGCAGAAACGCACTTTTCCCTTGCACTTGCTTGCTTTCAACAACTTGATCTAGTGCTTGTACAAAAGCTGAGAACTGTACTGATGTTTTATATTAGAAACAGCTTCCAGTTGTATGGAAGGCAAGTATTGCTAAATGTGTCTAAAAACACCTTGGTATCGATCATCAAGTAGAACCTGTCTATTGTACAGTTGTATGAGCCAGTTGACAATTCAAGGACCAAAACCCACTTCTTTATTTTTTTTAGTCCTGGAAAATGCCACAAATTTACATAAAGTTTGCTTAAAATTTGCTCAATTTGCATGCAAAGATTCTCAGACATTCAAAAGTTTCAAAGACGGGAGGGGATATCCCCTCCCCTTAGATTTCCCTCCCAGGGCGGTGGTCCGAAACAACGTTCAACCCCTCCAGCTGAGAAGAGCTTTCCATGCCTATGCATGCCCAAAAGCCTGTAAGACCCATATCTCGATCAGTCATACGGTATCCTTATAAGTATATGAGAAGGTGTATTGTGCACCCCAAAAAAGGGACAAAAACCCTTAAATCCGGGCAGAATCTGTAAAAAATTCGGACAAAATTGTTCTAAAAAGGCACATTCAGGCAAGGAAATCCCCCCCCCCCCCGAGTTCAAATGGTCCCATACGCTTATGTATATCCTAAAGCATTGTGTACTAGTGTTTGGATACAATTCTTCCGCATAGTTGAATGATGAATGAGACAATGCGCCGTTATGCGGGCCTGCATGTTGCGTTTACGTAGGACGGTTTAATGTAACAAGAATCAAGCTGTACCAAGGCGCGACTGCATTGTGAAGTGGTTAGAGCATCCGACTTGCACCCGAACGGTCTGGGGTTCGAATCCTGGCCGGGTCATACCAAAGACTTTAATCATGGAACCTACTGCCATTGTGCTTGGTGTTCAGCATTAGTAATGGAGTAGGGAAAACAAGCCAGTGAGCCACAACTGGAAAAAAGGCCGTGGCCGGCCCGACTTAAACCAATTGGTTACAAACTGAACCGTAAACCCTCATCTAACTAACTAACCAAGGCGCGAAAAACCCAGATACACATATCTTACGTTTTATGTAAAAGGCCCATTAATGGTAGCAATTCCCTGCTGAAATAGTATGAAAATCACAACCACTGCGACTTTTCATTTGTCTTTTGGGGAACCCCAAATGGGAATGAACTCAAAGGACTCCAGCAGGTGGATTGGTGGCAGGCTAAAACATTTACAGGGCCAGTTATTAACATGATTGAAGTAGAAAAATCCGGTGAAGAACGATGAAGAACTAGTTCAGATCCGCAAGTCATCGAAAACCAAGTCTCCATTCATTTAAGAGACTTTCATGCAAACGTCTGAATAAGCAGTAGAATGGTAGGGTCATGTTTGGTGCCCCTTCGGGAACTTGGTCCTTGGGAACATAAGCGTAGTCTATTGGAAGGCATTGCACAAGGAGAACGAATTAAGGATGATAAACTTTTCCATAGCTGACCAACAATCCTGCAATGAATTTTGCCATGAAAAAGGATATACTTTTCCCCTGATTTCGACAACTCATTTTTCCTGGGACTTCCCTCTCGGCCCTCGCCTCACAGGCCTTTGCTGGGGGATATAGTGTTAGGTTTCCGCCAGCAGTGAAAAATCGCCTGCAAGACGTTCTATGATCAAAAGCCAATGACTTCCAGGCGTACGATGGTTTGCGACAAAAAGCACAAAACAATAGGAAGTAAACACTATTAATTTAACGGCAATAGTTTGCTTCCAAGTGGTATATGCTTAGACCACTGACGCTGTTATGACACCGTTAAGCTGTTCAAGAAAGTTGTGGGTTGTGCATAATCTATGATGTCGAAAGATACATTTCCCTTCCCTTCGTTGTCGTAAAATTATTGCCGATGTAATGATGGCTAAAGCAAAATTAGACGGTAGAGTTTAAAGATCGCCAAAAATGTATTTCAAACCATTTACTACTGTGCCTTAATAAGTTTTGGGAGCCTAGTAGTAATGAACTTCGTTTATGAACAAGTTGTAATGATTGTTAAGCAAGATCAAACTTTTTTGGTGAAATTAAAGGTTGTTCATTTTCTAGCCCAACTTTATGATACCTTAGCTCGACAACGAAGAAATCATTCGGGGAGAAAATGTGGGATAGCAGCACACAATATGTGCACTGCCTTCAATATACATTCATTCTCGCTACGAATCTCAAAACATAAACATCTCATAACGATATGGGTCAGTTCCTAATAATTTATAATAATATTGCTCTCTCAGATATAGTTAAACATCCTAACCATAAAACCGTAAATATGTGAGAATGTTGCAGGGATGACTACAATTTCAATAGACCAGGATTCTAGGATATTTCTTTCCCGTGGTCGTCGTGCCAAACTGACCGACCCATGGGCGGATCCAGAATTTTTTAAAAGGGGAGGGGGTCAAAGTAATTACTAAATCCTTGACACAATCTAAGTGAAGCGCTATCACTGGTTGGTGTGTAGCTTACGCCAATGGCACCGCCAGACTTTGGTGATGGGGGTGGGGGCAACACTGATGATGTGGTAATGCTACCTCACTTAAACTCCCATTTTTGCACCCTTTCTTACGTGGCCGAGGTTGTGTATAGCAAATGGGATCCTTTCTTCGTCACTACATAAAGGTGCCGTCTTAGAGGAGGGTGAAAGGGTAGGGGTCCCCATCCCCTTTGAGAAATTTTTGTTAATTTAAGGTTGATTAGATGCAAAATGGTGCTATCTTTGGGATAATTTTGGAGCCGAATATACATGACTGGAAAATGTCCATAATTTAGTGAATTCTGATTTCTGGTTAGGTGAAAGATGAGACTATGCTGTCTAAGAGAAGAATACGTCAACAAAACTCCTGAAGCCAGTGGCGTCGCCAGGGGTGGGGGGGGGTCACGGGGTCACGTGCCCGTAAAGATTGGCTGCGCACCCGGGTGCCGCCAAATGAGATTTTAGGTATGAGAAATATTATGCACAAACACACCATTAACTTAGATCTTGATATGAAAAAGAGGACACTCAAACATACGACTAAAATTGCACAAAATGTTCTCAAAACTGTAATTTTGCGGCGCGCTTCTCGCGCATCTATTTGTTAAACTGTGTGGAGGACATCCTTATTGGGAGATGTAATCCACAGCTATTGTTTCAACCCTTTACTTTCAAAAGTTGTGAGACTACTGGGGCCTTGAGTCCTCTCCCTTCTATACAATTCCTACATCGATTATCTTTTAGCCAGATCTTATGTTTGAAAACTGTAAAAAATTGCGACTTTCGTTGCCTTCTTCAATGCGTATTCAGTAAAGCTCAGTGCATAAAATTCAGAACATGGTTCACTGTCCCCATCCCCCCCCCCCTCTCCTCCATCATTAAATCGTTAGTGCGAGTAAGGCTAACACAATAATCAAATTGTGATTTATATTTTTGTGGCCTACCAGTGGCGTACACAGAGGAGGCCATAGGGCCAGTTTTGTTTAGTTCCTAAAATTACGTAAATTTTTTAATACAAATTTTACTTCAAAAGGCAGCATATGTGGCCCCTCTCCCCATTGAAAATTTTTGAAAAATTGGATGTCCTTACATGCAATCTGGTGCCACATATGCTACATTTTAAGTAAAATTTTCTGTTAAATTTTTTATGTAGTTTAGGTACTAAAAAATCCGGCATCAGTAAGGGGGCCCATTGCCCAATGGCCCCCCCTAAATACGCCACTGAATGCTTATTACCTGACATCCAAATGATAATATAGAGTATGATGATGAACACTTTACAACTATCGTATTTTTACTAATTTTGAACCGACGAAAATCCAGACAAACAGCTTTCAGCAATGGGGAATGGGCGGAAGGGAGAGGTGCATCAAGGGGATATTAGACCTCTCTGATAGGTATACCAAAAGGTTTGAAGGATTAACAATCGCGTTTCAGAATGCTTTTTAGTCGTAAGTGTATTTACGATCACTACCTATACCGATAATGGCTGCGCGCGAAGCGCTCGGTAGAAACTTCTGAAGAATGTATTGAGGCAAATTCGAACTTTCAAGTTTCAACCTTCCACAACATGCTACAAATTAGATTGAAAGATCACATATTGATGCAAGGCCCCTACATATGTTTGGAGATGAATCTCTGTTTTTTTTGTTTTTTTTTTTTTGTTAATTGTTGTGATCAAATAGTACCGGTACCATGTATAACTACCTTCATAATGGTCACGAGATGGAATGCAAACCGTGACGCATGCGAGCGGAGCACGCCAAATTTTTTTTGTTGAATAAGATTTCCATATCAAAACCTGCATTCTGAATCTGCATCGAGACACTTTCAATTGCCGAAATAACTAACATTCATGGCACTCAAAAATCCAGTCTTTTACCTGGTAATTCGTAAACAGCTTTTGACTTTTGCTGTTGTGCTTCTCTGAGAGTTGCTATCCGAAGATATTGATAATGTGGACAACATTGTGGTTAGGTTTGAAGCGCACGGTGGAAAATCACCGTGCGAACAAGCAGTTTTGATCTCTTACTCGCACGGTGAAAAATTAAAGTGCCTTTTCAAGGTCATCATAGCTATCAAACTCGGAATCGACCTCCATTCCGATGACAGGTTAGGAATCTTGTCCGGAATGCATATCATATTTGCAGACTTGGCACTGCGCACTAGCACT
>WURT03020825.1:0-15827 GCA_009936505.3 Holothuria glaberrima | reverse complement strand
CAATCACTGTCCACAAGAACTACAATTTCTCACTTTTTCGGTAACTAAAGGAAGTGAAACATGAGAAATGAGGCTAACCTGTGTCTGCAGGTGTAAGGTAAGTACTTGCAGTATTTTAAATTTCAAATTTGAATTTATTACTAGGGTATAATGCATATCTGACTCAAAAGGTCGATTTCATATAAATTTGGTCCGTGGTCATTTTTAAGTGGTGTATTACAAAGTCGTATCTCATTTTGACAAAAGAAATTGAAATTTCCAATTAATTTCATCGTAAAACATACTGCTCGTTGAGACAAAACCTAATTTGCTAGGGTTTAACGAATACCAAACATATGAAATGCGGAACTAATTCATATAATGAGTGTAATATGTGAAATAATTAAATACTGCTACTATTATCTGGGCCACATTTCATCTCTGGTATTTACACGTCTAGACACAGTATATCACGAGAAGTCTTTGTGACGTCACAAGACATGGATGGGGGTGGGAACATTGATAAATAAAGAATCAGACAAACAAAAATCGATAACTGCATGGTGGGTTGTCTTTAAAAGATTGTTAGTTGTTCTTTCAATAAAACAAAATCTATTTTAAATATTGATCTATGAAATTCAATATGCTTCAGCGCAGACAAATAATTCCTGTCTGAATCTCTCATTTGTAAAAAATTCCTCATCTTGTTAACCTTCATCGAACAGACAAATTAATGGAATTTCAAAAGAAGCAGAAAAATGTGGACGTTCTGGAAGGAAGGGTCATATAGGTTTAACACTACGTGGAAAAAAGAAAACAAACTTAAAACGTGGCAAACACAAAGAAAACAGTGAAGTGTTAGGGGCAATTACGGTACAAGGAAACAAAGATCATGTTGACTAATAATACGTTGTCATCTCCTATCTAGTTTGAAAAAAGAGACGGTAAAGAAATTGAATCTGACAGAAACATTCCCCAAACACAAACAATTATCACTTACAGCAAAAAAGATATATTTGTATTTTCATAAGACATAATTAATGACGAAATTAATAAGTGATGTTTGTATTGTTTTATATTGTAAAAGTGATGTTAAGTAAAAACCATAACAGTAAAAATAAATTTGACAAACTTGTTTTAATACTTATCTGTGACGTCAGTGGACTTTGAATTGTAATATTTATTACGGTAAAGGAGGTCGCCCCTCGCAGTCTTCTTTACAAAACCGAGACCCCCTGGAATAAACCCCATTCCCTCAGGAGCGTAACTCAATAATATTTATTGAGGGTGAAGTTATTTTTTCTCTGCGAAATCAGTCAGTGCCCTATGACTTCATGTTGTAAAAAAATGTACCGGTAAATAAACGCTGATTCTGTCACTACCTACTGTGGATTAATATTTTACTTTGTCGGCAGCCATGCCACACAAAAAAAAAACAGAATTGTATATTGTATGTATTTCGCTCATTTGGGCCGTAAAAATTATGTTCATTTCTTTTGTTTTGTCTTATTTTTGTTCGAAACTAATTATAATCAAACTCTCAAACAAATATTTAGACTTTTGGTCAGTTTTGCCGGGGGAAATATATTTTTGCATTGCCAGAGTCACATTTTTGCGAGTGTGGGGGAAGGGGGTGAGCCACCAACCCCCTTGAGTTACGCTCCTGTAGAGTAATAATTATGTCAACTCCAGGTGGAACTAAACTACAGAATTTGGCAACTGGTGCTCCAGTTAGCACCCATCTGAATATCCTTGATTATGCAAAATTGTTACTTTTTGAGCATTTAAATACCGTAACCCTTGGACAACCTGCACGATCATTGACTTTCATTGTTGCCACCTCCATTTCTTTTCAATTTAAAATCGATTCTGCCTGAAAGACAACTTGGTAACAAGCCTGGGAAGTTCTACCTTCCAGAAAAAAATAACCAAGGTTTTACTTGAGCAAAATTGTTTGCATTTTTGAAACGGTTCACATTATAAAAACTGAAAGTAACAGTGATATCACTTTTAGCTTTAAAATCATTTATCTTATGAAGTTTTTCATCTTTATTATTGTGTTTTCCACTGCATAATCTAAGGCTTTGCAAAGTTTGTCTTCCGACCTGCTCATCTGAAAGTACTATGAAATCTCAAGAAATGAGATAGACATCAAAGTATAAAAGGAAACATTTTATTTTGTAACTTTTATGACAAAAATTATAAATTACTACAACTAAGTAAATGTATTTCTGGACTTTGATCCTGAAAGTATAGAAACGTCTACAAGGGGCTCTAATCAAGTAGTGCAAAGTCTTAATGTTACAAAAACGTTTAATATGAAACTGTTTCTACTTTCCAGCAATTGTCCAACTAATCTACCGCTAGCTGATAAAGCCTTTGTCTAAGTCTGGGTGGCTAGAAACTGCAGAGAGATTTCCATAGTTCGAATTTAAGTGCAAATAGATCACAGTTATCATTTTTACCAAAACGACCGGGGTTTTTGAATTTCCGTTACATTTAAGATGCAAAGGTAACCACGTATTTTTCAAATAAAGTATTTATTGGCCAGAAAAATGCAAATCATAAAAATGATTTGACATAAATGTGATTTTTTTCTAATAGATAAATGCAAAGGGTGTGATTCCTTTTACGAAGGAAGAAAATTTAGTACCATGATGTTTATTTTTTAAAATGCCATTACCACTTTTCGAGGTGGCTTTAGTGTTACTGCTAAGAAACTGGGTGAGAGGGTGTTTTATACATCACATTACATTGCACAATGATAAAGCTTAGTTTGATTGTTTGTAATAATACTTTCTGTCACACGAGTGACGACGGTTTGAAAGGTCTTAGATAAACCTTCAGAACCTTGTGAATTGCTTGAAAGTTTGTAATTTTCGTTGTGAACCATTAAGTACACTGAGCTAAAATGCGATAACAGGACCATTGTTGTACACAACATCCCAAATAACCTGAAGCCTATGGAAATTATCATGTGGCCATTTTGGTTATCCCATTTAGTCTCTGTCCAATCGTTTGCTAGTATCTGCTTGTAAAAATAAAAATTATACCTTATAAAAATGTCAGCGCTTCGTAATAGGAAAAATATTTTGAAGGATAAGAATTATCGTTGAGGGAGACCGATTGTAAACAATTCACTTGAAACGTAAGGAAAGAGTCAGGGAAAGTGACAACAAACGACTGTTATGGCCTTGTTAAGTAGTCAGCTGTCTGAGTCTCAGTCTTTCTTTTGCAAATTATCCTTCCAAGGTAATTCATGAACAGCATTGTTGTCGTCATTTGCTCACCAACTAGAGCAGAAAATATATAAAACTGTTAAACAATTTCAAAACAGGCAGAATATTGATGACTTTGTAGAGTTCAGTTTTATTATACTGCCTTGAAAGTTACATACATGGCGGCATTTTTTATATAAGGTATATAGAAAATAGACAGGCTCGGTAAATGTTTTAGAAATTTCTAATGTCGATTCGTACGTGTCTTCAAAGACAAATGTCAAAATCATCACCATGCAGGCAAGAAAATGTCCTATCGACTGACAATGTTTCCCTATCGCCTGATGTGTCAAGTAATGCAGCTATTCTACAGCTATTTGTCTGATTCTGAAATGAAAATGCTCCGCAACTGATTTCAGTGCATTTCGACGCACAGCTGACAATAGATGATTGATCTGGAAGATACTGCACAAGGTAGTTATCTGCTCGAATGCTTGTTCCAAGGGTATAGAAACCAAAAAATATTCCAACATCAGTTCCTGTTGAGAATAAAGAGGACAGATTTATACAGCAAAAAGGGAGACAAAGGTAGTGGACACTCAAGAACATCACCTAAACAGCAATTGACACAGGTTAACAACATTTATTTTTAAGACTGGGGTAGTAGTACACACAAAATACAATGAAGAGTCATGAAAGTCGTAGCATAATTAGTGTCCCAAAGTTTTGTCGTTTTTGGTATGTTTGTTTTCATATTTTAACCAGAGAAAGTAAACTACAAACGTAGAGTTGCTACTACAGTAATAACTCCCTGCTGGAAGTGAACTACAAACAGAGAGTTGCTACTACAGTTACAACTCCCTGCTGGAAGTAAACTACAAGCAGAGAGTTACTACTACAGTTACAACTTCCTGCTAGAAGTAAAGTACAAGCAGAGAGTTGCTACTACAGTTACAACTTCCTGCCGGAAGTAAACTACAAGCAAAGAGTTGCTACTACAGTAACAACTCCCTGCTGGAAGTAAACTACAAGCAGAGAGTTGCTACTACATTAACAACTCCCTGCTGGAAGTCAACTACAAGCAGAGGGTTGCTACTACAGTAACAACTCCCTGCTGGAAGTAAACTACAAGCAGAGAGTTGCTACTTCAGTTACTACTCCCTGCTGGAAGTAGCGGTGGTTTTTACGTGCAAAGAAACGGGCACAGACAAACAAAGGAGAACTCACACCGGACCGGACAAAAACATAACTGTGAACTATATACAGACTTATTTACATGGGATAGCAAACAAAATTACTATGACAACCTGCTAGAAGTAGCAGCGATCAATAGCCCTAATAATAAAAATATTGGTGGTGAAATGCCGGTCTTGTATCTACACTTCAACATATCTTGATTATGTACGTAGTTTCATGTTAATGGTTAATGATTGAATTGAATAGAATTACTTTCATCACACTGTCTCACTAAGTTGTGTTTCTCCCTTCTTTCTTTTGTCATGTATATACTATACACTGTAAAAAATGTCTACAGATTGTTGTAGAATTACAGAACAAGAAATAGAGATATACAAAGAGGAAACGGAAAAAGTGCTGTTCATTTTTGGAAACAAATTCACAACACTGTTTCGTTTTCTTTACGTATTTCTTTACTTTTTTGTTCTGTAAGTCTACAGAATTTTTTTACAGTGTAGTTAAATGACCCAAGACGTGAGTGGTATGAAAAGTAAGGAATGTTTAAGGCCATAGTTTTCCTATTGTAACCGTTGTGAATACACTATTGTACTATTGTGTTTGCCTGTTTATCGGAAAGTGATAGTGAGAGAAGGGTGGTAACTGGCTCATTCCATCGTCTGCTGTGCCGCCAGATGTATCGTGTTGGATCAGGGAATTGCAACTCCCTGGTTGGATAATTTAATGTATATTGATGGGTGGGGTAACGGCTGTACCGTGCTGTAGGCAAGGTTGACGTCGTCATACTGTTTATACCGGGAGTGTTAAACTAAGTAAGGCTGGAGTGTAAGCAGTTGAAAACATTATTTTGTACCACCTTACTGATTAGTAGCAGTTTGGCTGATGTAGTTTAAGTATCCCTTTCGCTTAAAGTATCGGTGAATTACAATGGGACAATTGGTTAGAGGCTGAGCCGTAAAATCGCATCGAACAAATGTAACAAAATAACAATGGGACCACATTATTGTTTTATATAGATGGCCGGCTGTAATTTAGAATCAGTGCCCGGGAGTGACGACACAACATATAACCTCAACAGCTACTACGGTCAATGAAAAATGCAAGAACTTAGTAACAACATGTAACGGTACCAATAAACTAGTTCCTTTTAGCTCCAAGCATTCCATTCAGCTGAGCTGAGCTGCGCAGCGCGATTCGCATTCATTGATGCATTGGCGAATGCTGAGTGCTTACTTGAAAATAGCTTAAAATAACGACGATCACTTTTGGAAAAGAAAGTAATTAATTGAGCTCTGGAGAAGCTCTATTTATTGTGAAAATTAATCTTTACGCTACATAAACTCGAATCCACCTTGGAAGTGGATCTTTCAAAAGTATGAAAGCGGTTCTATATTATGGTCTTCGCTTGGTGATAGCGTGATCTTAAAAGTTAGATAATTAGAGTATATAAAAGTGAATGTTCGAAAGATTTTTTAGATTGTATTTCTCAATAAATCAAAGGGTTCAAATAAACGTTGAATGGACTTGGGTCTGTGGTTACGGGTTTCGTACCCCTTGGTAGTGCCTCTACTGATGTTCTTTGTGGCACAGATTTGTAGCGTAGTAGTTTAAATAAGAGAGTCGGGTAAATAACTGATTCAAAAGCTGACTTCACGGAGAGTTAATTTTGCTATCTTCAAACAAGTGAACACATTATTCATTTTTGTAATATAAGAGGTATTTGGCATATGCAGATCTTGGGTTTCGAGAAGAAAAAGTTGTTACAACGTCACAACGGGTTTGAACACTATTCTAAAAAATTGAAAAAGTTCTCCTTAATAGAAACCACACAACGCGTTTGAACAGTTTTCTTAAGACATTAAAATAATAGTAGAATAGTAGACTAACTAAGGAAAAAATCATCATGCTAGATTTTTTCAAACATGGGAACATATAAAATATGACTAAAATACATACTAGATACTTCGGTAGACTGCCGCACTGTGGAAGTTGTGCTTGGAAAATATTTTGTGGTCTGTCGAGTGGTGTCTTGAGCTGTTGTAGGCGGCCCTGTTATCTCTAGGGTAGTATCTGTAACAACAACAAGAACAATGAGACGATTCACTAATTTTAATACCTGAATGCTTCTCCATATGCTTAGGAATAAGAAACACACCGTGCTGGAAGCTAAAACCCCCAGTCAAAATTTTAGGGGTGGAACTATATTGCCGCTCTCACTATTCAAGGACAAAAACACCTTAGTTGTTCCCTCTGTAGAAAATGTCAGACATTTGCAGTAGTTTTTCGTACCTTTTGCATAATATTTTGCACCAAATTGCATCTTGGGAACCTCAAATATTTGACTCTTCCTAGATAGGAGGGGGAACTCCCCTTCCTTTCAAAAACCTTCTCTAGGACGGCGACGGACCGAAACAACATCTTAGCGAAATGCCCTTATCTTATATTTGCGAATGACTGGATGTACTCAGTGGTAAAATGATAGATATTATTACGAAATGTTACTGTACATTCGCGTTTTGTTGTAGCGGTGCTTGTAAGATCTTCTGTGGTCTGTCGAGTGGTATCTTGAGCTGTTGTAGGCGGCCCTGTTGTTTCTAGGGTAGTATCTGTAACAACAACAAAAAAATTAGACGATTTACTAATTTCAATACCTGAATGCTTTTCCATATGCTAAGGTGTAAGAAACACAGCGCTGAAAGCTAAAGCCACCTGTCAAAGTTGTAGGGGTGGGACTTTATTACCGCTCTCACTATTCAAGGACAAAAACACCTTATTTGTTCCCTCTGTAGTAAATGTCAGACTGTCCCGAAGTTGACACCAGATGGACGCACGATAAAGGAAATTTTCAAATTCGGCTGTGATCGTAAAAACATCGGGACATTCGTGAGGGTATCTTAAGCTATCGTTAAAATATTTACATATTTTTAAGAACTAAAGAAAAGAAAATGGCACCAGTGATAGTGGTATTAGAGGAGTGGTTGCCTCCCTCTCCTTTGAAATTTTTTGCAAATTGGGTGTCCTTACATGCAATCTAGTGCCACATATACTACATTTTGAAGTAAAATTTGTGTTCAAATATTTACTTATTTTAAGAAACTAAAGAAAAAACTTGGCATCGGTGAGAGGGGCATGGCCCAATTCACCCTCCTCTGCGTAGGCCACTGATGCGTTCTATATCTATTTCGTTTTGGTGTTCAAATGTTGAACGCCTGAGTTTGTGGTGATGGGAGGACACGCGCGGCACACATTATTTTTTCCCAACATGTTTGTGGGTAAACTCCTCAGGGAATTGCAAAAAAGGGTTTGAAGCCAAGGTTAGGATTTAGAAAACCGGCGTAGGAAGCTGTTCAAGACTGGGGGACTGAACCCTGTTTCGGAGAGCCGTCCTGAGGGGCCTAAGGAGAGGGGGTGTCCCCTTCCCCTTTGGAAATTTTTTTAATATTTTAGGGTCCTTAGATGCAATTTGGTGCATCATTTTGGAAAAATTTTAAGGTAAATTGATGCAATATTTTTACTTTTCTTAGTCCTTTGGAAATATTTTTGATATCTAAGGGTCTTAAGTTGCAATTTGGTGCATTCTTTGGAAAAATTTCGAAGTAAAGAACTGCAAAATTTCGAGATTTCTTAGTGCTTTGGAAAATTTTGTGATATTTGTGGATCCTTAGATGCAATTTGGTGTATTATTTGGACAAATTTAAAGGTACGTTACTGCACATATTTGAAATTCTTTATCCCTTTGGAAAATTTTGTGAAATTTGAGGGTCCTTAGATGCAATCTGGTGCATCATTTGGATCAGTTCTAAGGTAAATTACTAAAACTTTTTTTTAGTTTTCTTAGCCCCTTGAAATTGTTTTTTGATATTTGTTGGTCCTTAGATGATTTTTGGTGCATTATTTTGGACACATTTTAAGGTATATTACTGTACAATTTTGAAATTTCTTAGTCCTTTGGAAAATTTTTTGATATTGAAGTGTCCTTACATACAATCTGGTGCACTATTTTGGACAAATTTTAAGGTAAATTACTGCAAATTTTTGACATTTCTTACAGAAGACAAATAACGGGTTTTCGTGCTTGGAAAGTGGGGGGGGGGGCTAAAGCATACTTCAGCCCCCCGCAAATTTCGCTGGGGGCTTTCGCCCCCAGCCCCCGCTTCCTACGCCCTTGGTTTAGGAAAACGGGTTAAGGATACCCTCTCTGTGGGAAATCGGGTACTGCCGATCCCATGGTGATGATAAAAGTGAGGAACAATGTCCAGAAGGTGGTTTTTCAAAAACTTCATATGACCCGAAATACCGCGTTTATACGGAACCCTTTAATTCCCTTTTTTCCCCGAGTTGCCGACGGACTCGGACACTCGTCCAATTACACCGACGGCCGTTGATACGACCGTCACATGCATGATCAATTTGCCGACGGGCCTCCAACTTGAATGGTCCAATTAGATGAAGAGCCGAAAATCGAAATAGACGATAACAGACTGGCAGTGCGTTTCCGTTCTCTATTTTTCTCTCTCTCTCTCTTCTTTTTTCATTCCAGTTCCCGTCTTCCCTTTCACTCCCTTTCTCCCCTTTCCTTTCCCTTCTTCCCTCTTCCTTTACTCCTCTTCTCCTTCTCCTTCTTTTCCTTGCCCTCTCCCCTTTATTGCCGAAAGACCGAAAATTTGCCGACGACGACCAAATATTGGGGGGGGGGGGAGGTGACAACCCCACAACCCCCTCGCTACGGCCCTGAATACAGAGACAAAATCATCGTGTTGATGAACAAATTATTTGCACATGTCGCAATGTAACTTGAAGCAAAATGTGTATGGAGTCCTCGATTTTTTTTTGAAAATTTTGATTGGAAATAATTGTTCTTCTTTTCCACTTATTAATAAAATAGAAACCCAACAACTAAGACTAAGATTTTAAATGTCAATTTTCCAAGATGTAAAGTCCCATACTACTTTCATTTCATTTCATTAATTTGTTTAATCACAACAACATATAAACATAATGACATATTATATACAGTCAACACAAGTTAGTGAAGTCAGTGTTGTGAATGGAAGTACTCTTAAAAACCCTTTTGGGCTTGAAAAACAAAAGAAAGCAACAGAAACAATCCCTCCCCTACCTCACCCCACTGCCACCCTCCTACCGCCCCTCGCCTACAGCATTTATAAGTACTAATATAATATTTAAGTTAACCTTTCCTCAGAGACGCAACTGATGGACTTAGCTGGTAATTCTGGGGCAGTGAGTTTCAAGTCATAATAGATCTGTATTTGAGACTTTTTGTAAGCATCTCTATAGGCGAAAATTGTATGAAGTTGGTTAGATTGTCTAGTGTGGTAGTTATGGACAGATTTGTTAACAGTATAAAAGGAAGAAAATGAACTTGGGAGTAGCTTATTCAAGCAGCGAAAGTTAAATGTAACTAGACTCATATTAACTAGGTCATGAAACTTGAGTAAATTCAATGAGGCAAACAGGTCACTGGTCTCGTCCCGTGGAGCAGAGCATGTGATATTTCTGACAGCTCTTTTTTGAAGAATAAATAGTTTAATTAAACATTTTAAACATAACTTTAACACAGAAATTAACATAACATAGACAGTAAGGATAAATTACCAAAAATAACATGAAAATATCAGTGACAATTTTTGTTTTCGCAATCTCAAGTTTCTGTAACTTTTTTCGGATTTTTTTTTCTGGAACTGTCTCTAATTATTTTTCTGTAACTGTCTCTGATTATTTTTCTGGAACTGCCATGTCTCTGTGTAGTTTTAGGGACTGTCCCTGATTTCCGGGTTAATTGCCTTTCTTATAATTTTTCGTTATGTGGCACTAAAGCTGAGAGATCGATGTTTTTGTTGATATTTACACTGAGTGAAATTTGCCGCCCCCTGAAATAGCGAATAAAAGCTGAATTAAAGTTGAGTTAAATATGAAATGAAGTTGGAATGTACTGTATGTTCTACTCCCAAGAATCTCTGATTAGCAATTAAATTGCCCACAAAGAGTAAGTAGTATTCTTCCACTATTCCTTTGAAGAAAAGTTGTCAAACATTCAGTATTTTTCTTTAAAGTTTGCAAAATGTGTCTCAACAAATTGCATCTAAGGAACTTCAAATACTGTACTTAAAACTTTCACAGAGGGGACAGGGCGCCCCCCCATTTCGGACCCTTTCCTAAGACGGTAGTCTGAAACAACGCTCGGCCACCCTCGCTGATCTTTATTCCCGTTATTTCGAGGAAAGAAAAAATAACTAATAGGTATGCTTACGAAATGCTTCAGTAGTTTCTCGTTTTGTTGTAGCTTTGGTAGTAAAATCTTGTGTGGTATCTGGAGCTGTTGTTGGCTGTTCTGTTGTTCCAAGGGCAGTGTCTGTTTTGACAGTAATGGAATAGGAAAACATTTGTCACATACAGTATACAATTTTTGCCCTAAAACCTATTTCTGACGAAATGAATTGGTTGATTGGTTATATTTGCCTATACACTTACGTTTTATTTTAAAAGAAGTTTATACCAGCAACTACTGCTACTGCATTCCTTTTAAGATTGCATTCCATAGCAACTTTGTTTCATGACCAGACATGGGATCATGGGGGGACGGGGGTACACGTCCCCTCACTTCTTTTTCAAAGGGGGGACACCGCCAAAAAGTCCCTCAACTTTTTCAAAAACGATGAAAACTAAAATTGTTTACAACATGACTACGAATTGACATTACATTTTAAATGCTAAATTGCGCCCAAATATGGCACCATTTGCCACCTAGACACTTTCCAATTTCATTTTTTTTCGAAAAAACTCACCCCAGGACGGCGAGGATAACACCGGCTAGTCAAGGTTGCCAAAATAATGGGAACTGTGCTCAATCCAATCCCCCTAGTAAAAAATTATGTACAATGTGCTTGGTTTCGTATATTTTTTTCGAAATATTTTTCACCTTTGCCAAGGTTCCATAAAACATGAAAACGTCTCGCTTTTTCAATTTCTGTTCTTAAAAAAGTGCCTAAAATTTGGAGCATAAGAAGACCTGATAAAGTGAAAAAGATTGCACCATTAACGTCTCAGCCCTTTAATAAAGCCAAAATTTTCCCCTCCCCTTAGACCCCACCCCAGGCCGGCGGTTCGCAAATGTCGAAAAGTCCCCCCCCCACCTTTTGAGTTGGATCCACGCCCATGTGACCAGAAAAAAATTGACTAATTAATTCATTACCTAAAGTGGATTAAATTGCACACTGAGTCCTATTCGGGTTTTTTTAATTTAAAAAAGAAGTAGGAGGGAAAATTTCTTAAAAATTGTGTTTCCTTGTTTAGGTTAGTTACAAAAACAGCGCAACAAATAAATATGGTGATAACACCCCGGAGTCGAAAACACTGTGAAAGTGTACAACATCTAGGTATCAGTAAGACCATATTTGGATAAATTGCCACTTTCGAATAGATGGGTTTTTCACGAGTATCTATAAAAAAACAAACTATTAACCGAACAGAAAGAGGACCGAAGGGAAACCTTGTAGATTTGAAACACCTAGTGCTATTCTTTTGCTCTTTGTTAAAAAAATAACCATACTTGGTCAAACCAAGGAGTTGCTGTTTGACAAATAGGAATTTCTTGGTCAAACGTTTATCCAAATATATGAACAATATTGATTCAACTTGGGTGTTTGTACAATTCCACATTATTTTCAATCCCGGGGTCTTATCACCATATTTATTTGTTGTGCTGTCTGTGTAACTAAACGAAACAAGAAAAGCACATTAAAATTTTGTGTTTCCTAATAATAGGTTACAAAACTTACAACTTGAATTTTTATTACAAGTTTTTCTAAGTATTGTATTTTAAGTTGTTCGTTATTGTCTTCAAGCGCAATTGTTTCCTATATAAAATGACACCTGCTGTAACTTACGCTGTTTAGATGTGGTCTCAGGTTTTGTAGTTGTTGCGGTAGTTGTTTGGCACACTGTGGAGGGAAACCATGTAATACGTCTGTAAGCACTGTCAAAGTTCTCAATTGCATTTCTTTAGTTGTACATATTTCTGGAGAAAGGTAAAATGTGTTAAATCTCCCTTCTCAGTAGTATCAAATTAGACATAATTTCATTTTACAAAGAAAGTTTCAGCGTAATTCCACGACTTTTCCGGATTCTACTGAGTTCGTTTGTATTTTACTTTTTACATTTTTCAAATTAAAACAGTCGGTGCTATTACCTATCAATCAGTTTGAAGCATGTGGGTTATGTAAAGTTTATACTTAGGGCATTGTTTACTGCTAGAACTATCGATTTCAATCGACTTGTTAAAACATTAGAGCATTAGCAACCATTCAGAGACCGACTGCATGGTCAAGTGATTAGAGCATCCTACTTGTAGCCGGAAAGTCGGGGGTTCGAATCCTGGCCGGGTCATGCCAAAGACTTTAAAAATGGAACCTACTGCCAATGTGCTTGGTGCTCAGCATAACCAATGGATAGGCAAAACAAACCAGTGAGCCACAACTGGAAAAAGGCCGTGGCCGGCCCGACTTAAACCAATTGGTTACAAACTGAGTCGTAAAACCTCATCTAACTAACTAACGAATGAGCAACCATTTGCACCTTAGACATTGACAATCCGTTTGTTAAGTCGTATCTCTTGTCACTATCTTTCCTCTTGTTTCGCTAGAGTTTTTGCCCATTGATCGGTCTGTCTCTACTCAATGCGTCTGAATACTTGTAAAATTGGAAGGTAGCACTGTTTGCCTAAGTCATATGTAAATAGGTGATAACAAGGCCATTTAGTGTTACTTATATCATGGACCGTAATCTTTGACCAAAGTTCTGTGTTAATATGAGGTAAATTCAAACTAAAAGAGCATGCTCAACCTAGATTTTAAAAAACCGTAACTCCGACAAGATATTCTTTTTTAATTCTTGTCTGCTACGTATCCTGTCACCTGATGACCTTCCATTGCGTTTCGACGGTAGTATATAAACTTACAAAAGAAGTATCAGTTGCTTTAGCTTGATGTCTATTGATTTAGTGTCTTCCCTTTTAAAGTGATGTGTTAATCCCAGAGAGCTGCATCTTTTACCGTAATATTAACAGGTTAATGGGATGGAGTGAGCGGTCGCGCGGTATCGCAGCTGGACTTGTGAGCTCATATCGTACCATGTATCCCTACTTGGCATGTTTTTGTTTTGCTCGGAAGTGGTAGAATTGATTGGTTGTATACTTTGAAACAATAGCATTGAATCAGTTGCGTAGGCTTTTATGTGTGATTGATAACCAAACGCTAAAGAAACGGCTGTTATTTGTGATTTCAACAAAATAAGCACTTTGATATGATAATTAAGCGTTTTTGAAAACATAACTAACCCGATATGCCTTTCATGTTTAAATACTGAGAGAAAAATTAAAGGTTAAATAAGAACTTTGGACTGTATCACAGTGTATTTACCTGTCTCATTAGGAGCATTTAATTAAATATAGGGCAAACTCCGCCCATAGAAGTAGGTCAACTAGATAAGATCCCTTAAATGAATTTTTAAAACAGAAAAAGACTGTCAATCATCCAAAGAGTGATGTAAGTTTTACAAGCATAGTTTACAACTGAATTAGTTTTGATTATAATACACTAAGGTTTGGAGAAACGTAACATACACGCTCTGAAACAGTCGGTTCAATTTGAACCGACGCAGGTTCGGAGGGGCAACTAACCAAAATCTGTTCCGACATTTGGCTAGATTTGGCTCAAAATTGAATCAACTTGGTTGAATTTGAACCGAATCTAGTCAAATATTTGAACAGATTCCGGTTCGTTGCCCCACCGACCTCGAATCGGTTCAAATTTGAATCGACATTTTTTAGAGTGCAGGGACAACTGTGCATAAATTAAAGTAAGCTGAAACAATAAGTACCGAGTAAAGATTTGGTGAACTTTTTAAGGTGTTTTACGGACCAACTGGACTGCTTGTTAGTTACTGAATTAATGAAGTGCTATTAGCTAACTTCATTACAAAGGCACAGACCTATAAAAATGCTGCCGAGTAGGTTGTAAAAAGCAAAGAATTTACAACATAAAAACTCCTTCCATTGTTTAATGTTACAATTTTTATACTAATTCAGAGGAAACTAGTGTATCTGTTAGTAAATAACTTTTTGGCAGAATATAAGTTATACACTGATATGGTTAAAACACGGCCAACGGTCTAGATCAGGCCCGTGGGTCAGTTCTTAAGATTTCGAAGTGATTCAACCATTGACATGGTTGGCAAAGCTCTCTTCATTAGGCCAACGGAAACGCAGAATGTGTTCAAATTACACGGTATTACGAATGACACTGATGAAAAACCATCAAGATTTGTCCTTTTGAAAAGCAATTAATCACTCAGGATTACACCGGGTTGTTGGTAGTTCCCAAAAAGTTGAAGTCATAAAGGGAAAGCGTTCATATGTATTCCTGCTAAGAAATATCATCCCCTGCTTGAAACTATAGTCATTGAAAACGACTTTAAAGTTTACAGTGAAGAATCCATTTGACCACTTACTTGAACATATTTTGATACATTTACACTCAGTAGCGCCGGCACGGGGGGGGGGTGAGGAAGCGCTTGTCCCGCAATCGAGAAATTCCTTTAATTTCAAAATGATTCCAAAAGGCGTTTAAGCCATAGATTCCTATAGGGGTTAGGGTGAGGTGTGTTTTCGACCGGGTGATGGATCTATTGTTATCATTTTTTTTTACAAATGTTTCTCAGAACTATCAGAATTTTCGCAAATCCTTCGAATAACTATCACAATTTTCGCAAATCCTTCGCAAAACTATCAAAATTTTCGCAAATTGTTTGCAAAACTATCAAAATTTTCGGGCGCTTAGCGCGCTTCAAACCTTACCACACTATTGTCCTTAGATTCAATATGTTCCGATAGCAACTTATTAGGTAAAAGACTGGCTTTTTGAGTGGCATGTTTCTCGGCAATTGAAAGATGTATCGATGCAGATTCTGAATGCAGGTTTTGTCATGAAAATCTTTGCGTCACGGTTTGCATTCCATCTCATGACCATTATGAAGGTAATAATACGTGATACCGGCACTATTCTGATCACAATAATTTCAGAAGCAAAGATACATCTCCAAACATCTGTAAGGACGTTGCATCAATAAGGTATCTTTTAATCTAATTTGTAGCAGGATGTAGAAGGTTGGAAACTTGAAAGTTAGTATTTACCGCAATACATTTTTCAGAAATATTTATCGAGCGCTTCGCGCGGGTGGTTGGCCACAGTGGACATAATTACTTATTTAATGCTGACATTAAATTGAATTTTTGTCAGCATTAATTCGATTTAATGTCAGCATTAAATAAGTTTCAGTATTGGCCAATCAACGCACAGTTTTTAATGTCGGCATTAAATCATTTAATGCTGGCATTAAATTGATTTAATGTCAACATTA
>WURT03020814.1:0-11178 GCA_009936505.3 Holothuria glaberrima | reverse complement strand
CTTTTTATTGTTTCTGTTGTATTTGACTGACTGCTTTATGCATGTAGGCAAAAATGTGCTGGATTTCCCTGCCAACAATTTTCTTTGTGTTGTGTTCAAACTTACATGTGGAAATTCTGCATGCCAGAACCTTATAGTGCAAACACTGGTGAAAGATACTTTTTAATGGTGGATGGAGGAATCTGCATGGAAGACCTGGATGTCAGATAGCCAGGGTGGTGGAGTATATTGGAGTCCATGGCAGAGATATTGGATGGGAGCAAATGGTACCAAGGATATAAGTAGTTTAAGGCTGGGTGGGTGTTAATGGTGGTTGTATTGGGTTTGCATTGTGAATAGGGCAAGTACAAGTTATACGGTATAAACATTTAAGTATTAATTGGCTGTTCCTTTAAACACAGTCACATGGCTTGAGTGTGCCTTGTGGATACCTAAACCAGGGTGTGTAAGGAATTCTATATGTGGTCAAGCCTGTTTGTCATGGACAGCTGGATATGAAAGACAGATGCCACCAATGTTGATGTTATTATCACAGTACTCCTACAGTTTTATATAATTAACAGAAGTGTTTGAGTTGTCGGGAGGCTTGCATTGAGTCGATGGGTGTTGGAGTGGCGTGAAAAAATGTACTGTTTGAAATAATTTTTTTATTTACTCTTATTAATGAATTATCTACATGTATAAATTTCTTGAATTTGCATGGTAAAAGGGTAACTATGAGGCCTGTATTATATCCATACATGTATACAGGGGCGGTGCCACAGGGGGCAGAGGGCTACCGCCCCCATATAATTTGCAAGAAAAAGGTAAAACAGAAGGAAAACAAGAGGGGAAAAGAAGAAAAGGAAAGAGAAGAAAGAAGGAAGCTAAAGAGAAAGAAGAGAAGAGGAGGGGTGGGCTAGGCCTTTATCTGATCCATACAATAAATCCAGAGCTTACAGGAGGCCCTATTATTCCGGTGTTGGCAGCCTTTATACACCCTTTTATAATGCACAAATGAAGCAAGGAAAACTCAAGAGTTCAAGAATGTTTCTGTGGACTCCACGCACTTATTTTTGCGTGAAAACTTTCCCCGAATAAAAAGCTGAACAGAAGGTTGTAAAGTATCCAAAAAGGGGTTTTCAGGAGGTTTGTGAACAATAATGTACCCATCTCTTAGATAACAAAGGCTTCTGAGTTCTTCACCCAACCAAAAATTAGAATTTACTAAATTATGAACATTTTCCAGGATGTGAACAGTTCTAAAAATATCTCAAAGACAGCACCATTTTGCATCTAGGCAACCTTAAATTACCAAAAAATTGCCCTTAACCCCCTCCCCCAGCACGGCCCTCTTTCACCCGACCAAAATTTGGAATTCACCAAGTTATAAACATTTTCCAATCATATACAATTAGTTCAAAAATACACCAAAGACAGCACCATTTTGCATCTAAGCGACCTTAAATTACCAAAATTTCCAACCCCTCCCCTTAGACCACTACCCTTAGACAGTGATCACTCACCCCATGCTTTGCTCCCCTTATCAAAATACCCTGGTGCTGCCCCTGCATGTATAGCATAATATTTTGGAGGAAATGTTCCCCCATTTTTAGATGTCATTGCAGAAGTGGATGTACTGTACATGTACAGCATTGAGACTGATAATCAGCTTTGTTTCTACATGAAGCTGTACCTGCTGAACAGTTAGGACTATGAATGCACTGCCAAGCCTGCCCCATCTTTCTGGACACAAATGAAATATATTTTAAATGTTGTTCTACAAGAAAAAAAAAAAACACTTCAAAAATAACTCTACATTGATCATCTGTGTGACTTTTTAATTGCACTGCCACCTTTGCCAATGATAACGTATTTGTGATATTTAATTAAGTCATACAATATGTTTATTCTTTCATTCCAAATAAAACAAAGAAATATTATGTAATTGAAAATAAAAATTGTCTTCTCTTCTAACATTTTGCTGTCATGTACACTATGTGCTGATTTTCAAAAAGTTTGCCTCATCATTAAAGTCAAACCCTCATAATCCAAAAATAGGTGACACATTCACAAACACATTCCAAAAATGTGAATGGTCACTACTTTGCTCTTAAAACAGGAAAACTTTTATCTAAACCTTGAAATGGAAGGCTTCACCCAAGTCATCTTGAATGGACATCAATGATATATTCACCAGGCATATGCTACTATCAAACCTGTGAGGGGAAACATTCAGATTGTCAAATTATAACATAGTGGATATACAGAGGATTGTCAGGAAAGAATTGACTAGTTTGTGTTACAGTAGCATCTACAGCCTAAATTGGACTATGACACAAAAATAGGAGAAATTTGTGTGAAACAGTGGGGGGAGGGAGTTATCTTTCCTCCCCTAGCCTCTTCCCCCCCCCCAAGGATTTCTGCCAGACATGATGACATGCCATGTTATGGGAGGTGTCTATATTTACATGGTTTATTTTATGAGATTGGGGTAGGAGCTAAAAGTGAGCCAAAGCAGAGGAATTGGAATCATTTGGGACAAAGCATATATGCCCCTTTAACATTTCCTTTCATGCAATAAAAAAGGACATGGTTTAATTTTTAACTATGGTAACAAACTGAAAGTTTAAACAAGTTGCAAATAACAGGTGCAGGTTGATGTCCCTTAAACTAGTCTACATCTAAAAATTTCTATATTTCTTCCCTCCCACCTTCTGTGTCCTAAACCCTTCACCCCCCCCCCCCCATTTTGTGGGTGGACCCCTGATTCATGAACACTCTGATATGATGATTAAGTACAAGAGGTTCAGAAGCAAAGCTGTGGATATCCACATCAGAAACAGCTATTTTCAAAGTTGTACCTATCTTTAAGACCAATTTAATTTAGATTGAAGATGACCACAAAAATTTTAGTCTTCATTATTATAAAATCATGGCCACGTTTGTTCGTAGTGTACTTCAGATTTCCAAGTTCCACAGTTGCATGAGGCATTAGAGAAACAACCTCTCCAGGCCCTGTCTGCAACCCCTCAGCACCATGCAACTTGTGTGTAATCCTCACGACCAGTTCTGATATGAGCCCTCCTTGAGACAAGATACAATACATGATTAAAGCATTAAGGAAATGTCACATCAACTGAAATATTTCAATATTACCCACAGTGAATACTGACAAGCTCCTATCAGGCATTCTCAAAAGGTTTAACATCTCAAAATAGTGGACTCCATTGAACAATGAAAGCCATCCATGGATCACTCAGCTTTTCATCTTAATCAAAAATATTTATTTTACAAATCCATAATAAATGATTTTGTAAGGGAGAGGTTAAGTGCTCATAATAATTAGCTTACTGCTCAATTTGAACCAGAGTAGAATTTTAATCTTACTTGCATGTGGTCTTTCAGTAGTTTCAATATCACTTTGAATAAACTATCACTTTCACAGATCTCAATAAATATAATTTTGAAACCCTGGCAAATAATGTAATCAATCCATTGAAACCAATAAAATACTCATAAAATGCGAGGAGTAATTTGATTTCAGCATAAATAGATTAATCATCTTACCTGTTACTAGACTGAAGCCTGAGATCCAACTGAACGAAAATTTTTCTTTGGGTTGGAATTAGTATTAGTATTCTGGTTAGATAGAGAATATGGTTTAAGATTATGCTAAAGTATTAGCCTAGGGTAGGATTAGAGTTTAGGCAAGGATTAGGATTAAGTTTAGTGAACTTTTGATCTAAAAAACCTTCGATCTAGTGAGCCCTGCCCTTCACACAGACCTTGTAGGGTTATGGCAATAGTGTGCAACTTAAAATCAGGGCTACCAGATGAAAGGGAATATGCAGTCACCCTGAATTTATTTTCAAACATCAGCTAAATCCTTCAAATCTCCGCTTACTTCACATTCAAGTATCTTTTGATATTTCCAAACATAGCATTGAATATTAACAGTTCTATATGAATTTAACAGTTAGTTAACAAAAATTTCATCACATATGAGCCATTCATGAAACAAATCTGAATATCAGGGTACACTTATTCAAATTGGGGATGTGACCGCATTTTCCCTTTACATTCACACTTCATTGCCAAACTTTTCAAAACAATATACTTTAACTGAAGATTTTCTTGGCCACATTAAAGCAAATGGACTTTATGATTATGGCCCACTCTTCCAGCCTAATGGCCATTATTTTAATATCAAAGCAGTAAGGTCAAATTTGCAATTTATGACTGGCAAATAATCACAGCTGTCCTTTAAAAAGCCAAATGTGGAAAAAAACACACACTTCCAACTTGGAATACAAAATGAAGGCAAATGAGCAATACTGCATAATTTGCACAATTGTTGAGAACTTGAGGTGAACGACCCATAAAATAACTGTTGTACCAGGTATATTCTAATTCTGTATACCCAAGATTAGATTACCAACTGGAGAATAGCTAGTTGCTACCATGCTTGAGAGATTGAAAGACCCTTGTAACACCCATGTTCAGCGAGGGTGCTTCCTATGTAATCAGTTTTGATGGAGTTACATAGGGATACAACATGGGTATACAGACTGATACAGCAACCTTTACCAATTCCAGAGGGGATCCAGCTGTGGGTTTGCTCCCTTACCCCCTCTTCCCTGTGCAGAGATGCTAAGGTCGCACGATCTTTCAGAGGGTGAAAATTTTTGACACCTCCCGTTTCCTGTCTAACCATTTCTTGGAGACTGACTCCCGTTGACATAGTTGTATGACCCAAATTTTCAAAGACTCTTTTTTTTTTTTTTTTTTTTTTTTTGCACTTCAAGTGTTGGTTTCCTGCATTATTTTGGTTCAATGGAATGAATTTTATGCTAAAAAAGTACAAAGCGGGAGATTCGGACAGTTAAGTGGGTGACACCCGCCCAATGCGGGTCACTTGGCAGGGCTGCCTTTGATACTGAGCAAAACTGTCCATTCAGGGCAAATAGAAATGTACTGGTTTGGGAGGCAATGGAAGTTTATTTTAAAAAAAAAATTCATGTCATGATTGCCTTATTTGCTTGCCAATTGGGAACAATTTCAGGGCAAAAAAAACTGCCCTCTTGAAGAAAATCAAATCTTCCCATATGCCTATTTTTACCATTACAGGCAATTTGCTGATGAATTTCCTGGTAATAAAGGGTTTAGTTAACAGTATTGAAGAGGCAGTTCTAGAAGATAAAGTTTGTTTTTGATAACAGCACTGTCAAATGAGTAATTCTTTAGATTTTCATGAATATTTTTCCATCTCCCACAGGACCAACCCTGCAGTAATGTTTGGCATAGCCTCAGCCTAATATTTGCATCCACTTCCTTCAAAAATCGAACTTCAGATCAATAGTGTTTCACCCTCAAGCTGAAATTAAAAAGTGAGGCACTTCAGAGTAAGGGTAAAAGAGAAAGATAACTGTAAATAAAAAACCAATTTTTGACCATAAATTAGTCTTTATAAGGGTGATACGACATAACACAACATAAAAAGAAATCAGAAAGCCCTTTACACTATTTTAACCTTTTTGCTTTTGCTTTCACATAATATGCTTACTCAGAGGAATTAAAAATGATTTAATTCCTTTGTTGTAAACTCTTTCCTCAAGTAAAAAAAGTAAAATATTAAACATTCTACTTTTCATCAATAATATTTCCTCTTATAAATCCATTTTCAAGAGGCTTTACTCTGAGAGACTAATATCGCAATATTGGGTGACATTTACTGAGTAAAATTTCTTCCATTCAGCATTATTCTACTCCCTCCCTTATTTCCCCTACCCTCACCACAAGTATACCACAAAAATGTTCACTTGATCTGACAACGGAGTTGCAAAAGTGAATATTTTTTTTACCCCCACAATACAATGAGAATATTGTTCTACATAACAAATAAGCTCTATGGATAGAGGTTGGCAGCAAGGGGAAGGGGATGCTGGGAGCTTTGGGCCCTCCCACAGCAAATCTCTGATTACAGCCCAGTAAATTTGCTTTTGTCCAACCAAATAAACCCACTCTATTTTCGAGCAAACATGCATTAAAATTTTTTAAGCAACAACCCTGCAGCACCACCTCCCCTCCCCACTCCCCACATGGAAGTAGCACTATAGGCTTATGGCTCTATGTCTAATAACTAAACCTCTATCCTAATGAGCCCAGTCGCCCTCCATTTTCGGATGATGACCAACATTTGTGACAAACACACAAATAGTAGTGGGATGGTTGTCCATGTGGCAACCAAAGTTCTTGCAAGAAGAATACAGAATACTTCTAACATCACTGAAAAAATTTCTTTGTGAACAACTAAATTTTCTTCCAGACGACCAAAAAAGCAGACAGGTTGTCGAATGGACTACCATAAAATTTTCTTAAAATCACAAGGCCTGCAAAGTACCATTGCCTTCTTATCCTATAATCATTTGCACTTATTTCACATTCTACCACCTCTAGCCATCTGTTATTGAGAATCCTGCATTCTGATTGGTTAAACACTGACCTGTTATTCCCCAACACACGGTCAGTAATACGAAAAGCTGATAAAAATGATGTTTTTCACAGATTTTCGTTGGTAGAATAGGAATAAACCACATTTGTCGGACTATTATTGTCTCATATACCGTCTCGACTCCAGATTTAGCAAAATAATGGACTCAGCTTCGCCTCGTCCGTTATCCTGCCATTTGGAGTCTTGACAGTTTATTCACCAATAATAGTCCGCCAAATGCAATTTATTCCTTAACTGTCATCCCATAATGCAATATATCAAAAAACTTCACACAACTGCAAAACACTTTATCAAATTTGATACACTTAAAATAACTTTCATGGATTTTACCTTAAGGGCAAGTCCAGTCATGGAAATTGAAATAAGAATAGATGACCCACAACTCACCCCTCACCCACTTCATCCCAATTCTCCACCAGTTCTTTTAATAATATATATTAATTCTTCCATTGTATTCTTGCAGAATACCTATACTAAATCCTTTACACTGTATCCATTTTTCAGAATAAACAGCTTACCGTAGAGGACACACTAAACACTGATTTGCAGGATTTCATTAATGGTTACATAGTAAATGTTCCCTTTAGGCACTTACTAGTGTGCACTATAAACACATGATAAGATCTGATATCAAATGCACCTCTTGTTCCCCAAAAAAAATAAAAAACAATAGCAAGAAGGCTATGCAGATCTGTAACCTTTTTTTCTTCAAAACAAACCACTCCTACTTGAAGAAGAAACATATTTTTAGAATGCATATGACATTCAGCAAAGGTGAACAGTTTTGCCTCCAAATATTGTGCCATCAACCTTTCCATCCTTCAAACCGAGCAAAGCGGTGATAAGTCTCATGAAATGTGAAGTCTGGCTGAGTCATTTGGTAGGTACTTTTTGAAACCTGGGCAAGAGGGCAAAGTGAATGGCCTCTGGATGCAGTGCTCTCAGATGCCTTTGGTTTGGAGCCAGATCCTTGGTATAAAAATATTTTCTCTTTTTACTTCTCACTGATATTTCATGAATAATGTTTTTTTCCTCTTTCACTGACAGCTGCTTTTAAACTCATCAAAGATGTAGGCAGGAATGTGAGCTTCCACCATCTGTAAGAACAATAGATCGACATTTAATCAAAAGTTCTGCAAAATACATTTTTGACTCATTGACTATTACCAGCCATACCAACACCAACTTTTTGAAGGTTTCTTATATTTTCAAATTTACAAAATCACTATGTTAGAGAATCAAGAACAGAAGTTAGTGTTTGACAAAAATAAAACATATTGCTCTCGTTTGAAGAAGTCTATATCATACTGTTATAAGAACACAAACAGTAACTTCATCAAAGCTTTTCAAGGAAAGTCTTGTGGGGTACCTTGCCTTTGCTAGTAAAAACATGAAGCTATTCCCAAATGGAGCTACCCCCCCCCCCAGTCACACAAGACATAATGAGAAACCTTAAGGCATTCCCACAATAGTACAGGCAGGAACTATCTTGAAGACCTTCCTCTCTAAGCATGCAGTACATGTGCTCACTTAATCCTTACATGAACACAACAGTTATACATTTCTCTATTGACACTTGCAAATATTTACCCCATGGACCCATGCACCCTATATTTACACCATGGGGTGCCCATGCACCCTATAGTGCATGGACATATGCACTATAGCAACATGGTCTAAAACAGAATAATTTTAAGGCTTTTCTGTGTTCCAGACTACAGTCACTACAAACTAACCAGCCAAGATTCACATACTTTCAACTGCCAAGGTAACATTGTATCCACAAAGATGATAACAAGATGTCAGTAGACTAGTTGTATTACAAGAAGCTTCTAACTGCAATACAACGGCCACAAGAACAAATTACAACTTAAAGAAATAATGATATAAATCTATTCAGTTTTAACTCTGTAGGGAATGACACCTCCTTCAGATACCCTACGTTGGCATCAATTGACACTTCCTTATGGCATGTTTCACAGTAATGGGGTCCGAATACTCTCACAAGTAACCAAAATTTAGAAATGTGCTTTGTCAGAACTGTTTTGCTGGTGATAATCTTTAACATGTCCAGAAGAAAAATCTACATCCTCCAAGATAACTTTGACTTTCATTATTTTTTAGGCACAGTGTTCCTATTGTAACTTTTGGACAAACAAGGTGTTGCTATTGTAACTTGTGGATGGACAAAATTTAAAATATCACCCCATGAATATTTGAAATTTCCAAATTATTTTTCATAACAGTTAATAATATCGCAATAATTAATTCACACTTTGCAAACGGACTACATAAAAAGTATGAAAATAAAAAGCAACTAGCAGATTAGTATTTGCGAAATTTGTAGACATTGCTATTGAAACTCTTGGACCGACAATAAATCACGGAATAGGTTTGCATGAACAATGTTATTGTGTCGTTGCATGCACTAATACAAGTTCAAAAAGGCATAATTTTAGCAGGACTACACTCATGCTGTACAGTACTTCACCTTCATTTTTCCCCATTGCTTGTTTTACTATACCAAAGTATCAAAATATTGCTACTCACCACATTGCAGTGATAAAATGTAGAGTTACAATAGCAACATTATGTCTACCTTTATTACACTAGTCACTACAAGGAAAAACATTTCCAAACTTTCATTTCTATATCAGATTAGTATCATTAGTAAAACATATTAGCATGATACAAATCATAAAAATATAATGTAATGCCTCAATATTGATGATATTTCAATGTGGACAGACAACACAGCACTGTTGTTGCTATTGTAACTTGTCCGTCCAAAATTGACAGTCTTATAAGAAATATTTTGACATGAATTGCAATTATGTTTTGGTTGATTTGGCAATGTATATATGACCTAAACATTATTCCCAAAGCAATAAAAAAGATTTAAAATATATCATGTGCAACTACTGTAAAATAGTTTGGTGTTATTGTAACTTTTTGCTGTTGCAACTACTAGGGACAGACATCACTAAAAGTTCAATTTTATAGCTATAAGGTAAAGAGTGAAGCTGGTTTTAGTTACTAAACTGTAGGTAAAATGTGCAGTAGTATAAAGATATTCAACTGAAGTGCTGTATCTTAAGAATAATGGATAACATAAATTATTGCTATTGTAACACTCAAAGTGGATGGACATTACAATAGCAACATTTGGTCTAGCTTATTTTAATGAACAAGTTTACAGCATTTAAGATCTGTTGGTTGGTATTTAAAATTTCACTCCTAGTTCATAACCAAACATGGGTAATCATTATGGATCACCACATTTAGAAAATATCCCAGCTTGTAATTTTTCTGTTTAGTGGATGGACTCTAATGCCAAAAATTGAGCACTTAAATTCGGATAGCCAGTACAGGCTATAAAATTATTAGACTGATAAATGATATTAATTGTATTCGTTACATGTCCAGATTAATAAATATGATGTATAAGCTTGACAAATTATTTTAATTCCTTTGTTATTTCTTTATTATAACATTCATATAAGTTATTGGGAGTACTGTCCATCCCCATTTGTCACATTTTGGTTGCATTAACCCCCATAATTTCATAATCTTGAATGGAAATATCAAAAAGTTGTTTTTTCTATCATAAAGCATGGTGTTGATCAGCAAAAAATGTTTGCCAATGTAGCTCTTTCCTTCAAACACATTTTATAGGTACTTATTTTCTAATCCATGTTTGGACCCCATTACTTTGAACAAATTGTAGATGAGACATCACTGGCAGTGTGAGGGAATAAGGGATTTTTAAATGGACATGATGAAAAAACATTGCAAAAATAATCATGGATCATCAACTTAATAATATGAAAATTTGATATGATGTGGTAATGAAACTTTACAGCACTTTTTCAAAGCTTACAAGTTTGAATCTCTGTTACCAACTGATAAGATTTCATACCTAACAAAGAGTGCAAAATACCCACTGTTAAAATTTCATCAAGCCCTAAAGTGTCTACAACTACAAAGCATTTCCACTTATTATCACTTCGTACAATATCCTAGATACATCCGCAAAAGTTTCTAAATATACCTTCCTTTGCACAGAAACCTCCCCTAATTATATTCCTCGTAGGACACTATTAGCAGCCTTGCTGCTCCATACTGCTTGTAATGCTGTAATAATTTTACATACACCTATTGTCCCCCAATTTAATATGTGGGAGCTGAGGAAAACTTCCATGTCCCTCCTAAATTTATTCACCCCTGTCTCTCTCCCCAGCTACCTATTTTCATTTTGTTCTGCCTGTGAAACTTGCATACCATCGAGCACCAAATTGCACTGAAGGTCGACCCTCTACCAAGTTCCCCTTGCTAAGATGGTAGTAACAAATCCTGCCCCCTCCTTTCCCCCAGCTCAGAGCAGCTTCCCCCAATAACCTGCCTTATATAACAGTTCACCCACAGGAAAGAGAGTCTGAAGGCAGTTTTGCTACAAAGACTAGGCCTTTATAATATGCTGCAAACCTAGCAAATCCAGTACCAGTCAAACAGCAATTACACACACTAGCCTTGAGTACTATGCTACACAGCCTAAATTTTTGTAATGAGGTCAGTGGTAAATTTAGAAATAAGTTGTACATCAAGATCACTCTGGCCATTGACCAAAAATTGGCTGGAGATGAATTCATGTCACTTGAATTACTTGCTACGAGGGAATTAGAATA
>WURT03020792.1:0-15829 GCA_009936505.3 Holothuria glaberrima | reverse complement strand
ATATACAAAGGCATAGGCGTAGGAAGCTGTTTTTGAGACTGAGGGGCTGAACCTTGTTTCGGATCGTCGTCTTGGGGGAGGGGTCTAAGGGGAGGGGGAGTTCCACACCCCTTTGGAAAATTTTTGGATTTTTGAGGGACCTTAGATGCAGTATGGTATATTTTTGGACTAATTTTAAGTTAAATTACTGAAAATTTTTTGACATTTCTTGCAAAATTTTTGGTCTTTTGAGGGACCTTAGATGCAATTTGGTGTATCACTTTGGACCAATTTAGGGAAAGTGTTTTGGCCTTAGAGGGACCTTAGATGCATGTTGGTGCATCACTTTTGGACAAATTTTAAGCTAAATTACTGCATTTTTTGACATTTTCAACAGAAGAGACAAATAAGGTGTTTTTGGCCTGGGAAAGTGGGGGCTGAATCATACTTCCGTCCCTTTCAAATTTCGGAGCCCCCCCCCCGCTTCCTACGCCCTTGTACAAAGGCCTATCCATACAAGTAGGTTAAACGGGCCCTATATATACCTCGAACGGCGGTGATTCAAACCTTGTACGATGTCAGTGTTATTGGTTGAACGCTTCATGTGAAAAATGGCGATGGAGCTTGTCATAAATGTGTTTATCTAAAAAGTAAGCTCCACCTTCACTGGAAGTCAAAATCAGTGATATATGCGCCCTGACCTCGAGGGGCATGAGCGGCCAAATGAAGCATTCCCTCGATGTCGGATTACCCTGACTAGCAATTTTCTGTTCTCTCATCGTGTTTCACCTAAACATCTGTACAGGGATATGATATAAAGTATCCGCATTTGCGTACATTACAGACGTATACCAAACGTACGATTAATGACTGCGCGAATTCATTTCGCAGACTCCCGATCGATCGATGGAAAATGTGGAGAGAAATGACGAACTGTCATCGATTTAGCATCAGTTCAATGTAATAAAGAATGTCAATAAAAATATTTTGGAGACAGCAATGAAAAAAAAATATAACAACAGAAGGCAAATTATTGCACATTTTTTTCACAAGAAATTATCGTTATTTTTGAATTGCTGTTATCGTATCATCTGGCAACACAGGGAGACTTTTCTGGGGGCACCACCCTATTGTCTCCGCTTCACTATGGATCTGACTGGAATTAATATCAGCGGTGTGAAAATTAGGGTCAATTAAGGGCAACTTGGGAGAACTTATGGTCTTGAAAGCTGAGATTTATAAATCTGCATTCTTTCTCTCAATGAATATAAGGGGTAAATGGGAAATTTACAGAAATTCGCAAAGTCTAGTGAAGTCGTCTCTGTTGGTCTTGTCCGAAAACACATTTTCTGTTCGGCGATCGATTTAATGAGAGAGTTACCAGTTCACCTTATCAATCTTTGAGAATTGCAAAAATATTTTTCCGAGATAGGATTCATCCTCGGATTCAAGTTTCGTATTCTTCCTCGTATTCATCCTCGTATTCATCCTCGTATTCAATTTTTGTACTCAGCCTAGGATTGATCCCATTTATCCTAGGATTCGTTTTGAGAGGCAGGACAACTGTTTACATTGATAACTCATCAGGCCTGTTCTCTGACCACTATATTTCTGTATATTTTCATGATAAAAACTGTAAGTGCTATCCCAGTATTATTAAAAAGCGAGCATCAATACGAAAACTGAATCCGAGGATGAATCCTGTGATAGCTTCAGATTGGATAGACATGTACACACATACATGTGTATGTTCCAGTATTCCTATGCGCATAATAACATATAGTCCCAAAACGTCCTGGTTACATTGAACCAGAACTGCGGTTAACCTTATTCGTTTATATTCTTAGTTAAAATGACCAAGAAAGCCTTGTTAAATTTAACACCTAAAGGTTGATTTTTGACCAGTATGTTTAAACAGATCTTAGTTTTACAGTGACACTCATTTTGACAACGAATTCCTGGTTACTTTAAACAGAAAATGGTTGGATAACCAATGACGTCGATCCCTGTTATATCTATCCAGGCCTGTGTTGGCAGTGCTTTTGTAAAAATAAAAAAACTGAAAATGTATGTGCGCTCGAATTTCAAAAATTGTGTCTCAGACCAATTGATGTTACGTTTGTGCCATACGCTGGATGCAGTACAATGGCACGTGTTCACAATCCATACTCACACTAGCCTAAACCGATAACAGTTAAACGGTGTGACATGGAAGTCCACACGCCCAGGGGAGACTAGCAACAATTAGTGGGGAGGGGGAGAAACATCTGAAGGGCACTACTTTTCGAAGTCCTGGATATATATATATATATATGTATGTGTGTATGTATGTAAATGTACAATTTTCAGTTTCAAGTAAAGGAAGAATGACAGGCTGACTTACCATCTAAATGCTGAACCTTTAAATTACGAGGCTGGGAACAGACAAAAAAACGAGGCTTTTCTGTGGCAATCGTTGCCTTGATCAGCCCAGGACTCCCCTTTCCTCCGTCTGTGGATGATAAAAATATTTCCCACAAATTGAACTACCATGGTTGTCTCGGTACTGGAAAATATGACAATAATTTTTACTGCTAGAAGACACTGCTATAACTGATTAGTGTATCATCAATTATGTAGTTTGAATGTAAGAATTGACTCATATTGACAAACTGGCAATTCCCTTCTTTAAGTCATGAACCCAGTAGCGTAGCTAGAGGGCAAGGGGGGGGGCAAGTTGTCTTGGGAGCCACATCTAGCGGCGCCGAATTGAGATCACTTAAAAAAATGTTGGACCTACCATTTGCCATGAGCATGATATTGATATAGCAATTTCATCTTTTAATAAAATAATTTAGTAATATTGACACAATTAAATGTCAATCTAAACAAGAGAGGGGGCAAATGAACGAAAATGGCGATTTTACCACATATTTCACAGGAATCCATATTTTAAGGCTGGGTACATGCAGCTTAACACACTCGGGAAGTGCCGTTTCTAGCCATCTGACGGGTTTGTAAAGCCAAAAATTTTCTTGTACGCTCCGCGCCAACTGATGGTGGCGCTCCACTTAAATAGTCTTGCCGTGCATGACGAACCCCACCCCCAGGAAGATGGGGTAGGGGCCGCAATTTCGTTTCTTGCCCCCCCCCGGGAGCCACGAACCCTAGCTACGTATTGCCAAGATTTATGTTGAAAATATAGATCCATGCGTCATTAAACTTGCAAGGGATGAATGGAAGCTTACATTCCCCGACTAAAGTATAAAAGAAAACATGCCAAAACCAAAATAAAACATAAAAGGCAATTTTTACGGAACCGGTCAGTCAAAAAATTTCTCCAACAGTTAAACCTTATAATTACACTCTTAAAAAGTTGGGTTAAAAATATAATTAACTTTTAACGAACATTGGGTAGCCTCCATATGTATACGCTCAATAAAGGGGTAAAATTTGCCCAACAGCTATTGGGTAATACCTTTACCCAGTAGTTGGTTAAATTAATCACCCAAAATTGGTTAATAAATACTTTGTCCAACAGTGGCTGGGTAAAATATTTACCCAATATTGGTTAATGAGTATAGTTTAAATGCAGTGATTTAACGAATCGTTGGTTGATTGATAAAGTTATTTGGGCAATCTGATACTCAATATATAAATTAAGGAAAAAATCCTAAATGTGGGCATGTTATACTACATTTTGTAAATCTCAGATTATCACAAATAATGGGGGATTTGAGACTCGGCGATTGAATTGAAGTTAATACGAACACAAGGTATCTTGCGCAGTATTCAATGCTTGTATCGAACTTATAATCATAACGATTAGGGAAAAAACTGAGTAAGTCTAAACCCACATCTTTAAGCTGACCTAGTCTAGGCTAACCTAGCTCGCATTCACAAGTTCATGTACTGCCTAGCCTATCCTAGCTTGGGTGATAGACTTGTAATCAAGTCATGACTCGAGTCACAACTTGCAAAATTGATTGACTTGAAAACTTCGTGGTCGATTTTCTCCCATTGAAAAAACACAGTGACTCGAGTCGCTAAAAATGAGTGTAGTTGACTTGACTTGCCACAAAAAAGAGTGACTTGGTTACGACTCTGCTGGGTGAGCCTAAGAACTTGGGGCCTTGGCTTGCTTGCAGCACCAAGTTCTTCCTTAACCGTTTCAACTGTTAGTTCGATGTAAACATTAAGCGTAAAGTACTACTCAAAAAACCAAGTGCTTATAGTTTCTTTCAAACACAATCTAAAACCCTCCAATCATCACTAGCCAAGGTAATCTGAGACTTATGTTATCAAGAAACGAAACGAAACGAGTATGGCGTAGTTTGATGAGCCAGCTATATATTTTGCAATAGACAAAAAAGAGGGCAAGAACAACACAAAAAGTAATACATTGGAATACCTGTAAAAAAAAGTGTGAAAGTAATAACCGACCAAGCGACTTGTAGGCTGCAAGTAAACTCCATTCTGCTCTCTGCTTTTTCAAAAATGATGTGGTTAATATTGAAGGTTTACCGAAAACGGATCACAAATACTCGTTTACTCCCATAGCCTGCATAGTGACAGAGGGTTCGATCGCGAAGGAAAAATTAACGGCCAATGAAAGACTCACTTGTCGCAAAGCTAAAAATCGATATTAAATAAAAGTTTTAATAAATATAGGGTTTGTAGCAGCAAGTAAGGACAAGGTCTGTTTGCATTAACTTTCCACAAAGTGTCAAATCATTTGCATTTTAAGTCGTTACAGCAAATGTCCCAAATTTGCAGTTAACGATCGATTTCATTACGACATCGACTAGAATGTAAAAGAACGAAATTCTTTGTCAATTTTCCTCCTTTTGTACAATTTACAAGAAAGTTCCGTTTTGTGTGAACTACATAAATAGGTTGACTGATCGAAGCTAAACTATAAACAGCGATAACGAGGAAATTCACCGCAAACAGGCAGACGCAAGATGTAAGAGCTCTTTGCTTAGCAACCGTCGCAGGAAGTTTGGGAGAGGTCGTACGCAAACCCGACGCAAGAAAAAATACACCTTGTCTGCAACAAGCTTTGTGCAAGATGCTCGGATCAGAGGTTCCGGCCAGAGAGTTGTTTGTGACAACCTTGTGGTCCGATGCAACACTGAGGACCAATGAACTTTGGGTCCGCGAAATTCTGAACTTTTGGTCCGCTTCTGAACTTCGGTGTGGCATTTTTTGAACTTTGGGTCCGCCAGAAAATGACTAAGTTTTGAGTGTTAGTATTCTTGGTGATTTCAGATCATGACTTGTAATTTAACAATCTCGTAGATTTCAGTCCATTTAAAAGTGGAATTTCCTAGAAAATGGCATTTATGTATGTATGTGCTTTCAACTTTTGCAGGACCGAATTTACTTTAAGGAGGGCTCGTAACCTATCACGTGATGGGCCTCTTTCAGTGTCATATTTGGTGACATTATTTGTGGAGTAAGACTAATAAGTGGCACTGTCTAAGCGGAGCGGCACCTTCAGCTGGCGTGTAGTCATAGAAATTAAAGTAAGGGGAAAAGATAACACAGTGTATTGCTGCATATTTTATTAATGAGGCCACGAAAACAGAAAGGGCGCTTCCGCTGTACTAAAAAGTGGCCGGTACCTCCAAATTGTTTTCGATGTTTCGTGACCAATGAAACTTTAGCACTGAGTTTCTCTTCCATTCCAAAGATAAAGTTAAAAAGAACAACATTTTACAAGCATAACTGCCGTAGTGGTAATTCCAGTTTAAATTCGTCGTCGTCGTCGTTCTACTCATGACTGAGTATCCGTGACCTCTTCGATGAAGTTTCCTCATTTGTGACGATCTTGAGCTTTTCTGTAACATCTGTATATGGACAAGTTGGTTATGGAAGCAATGTCATCCGTCCACCTCAATCTTTGCGTCCCTCTGTTTCTCTTCCAAACGTAATACCCTTCTCTAGATTTTCACCTTCCCGTCTAGCAATGTGACCAAAATAATGAAGTTTGTGAAATGATCTACACTTCAATTGCTTCATTTCCAGCATAAATAATTGGATTCTCTTCTTGCTAGTTAATGGTCATCACTTTGGTCTTGCCAACATTTAGGAACAGGCCAACAAGTTTTTCACTTTCTGTTCTAACTCTCTCTGTTTAAGATCTTCCAGGTCTTGTGCACTTCCTGCAAATAGGGTGGTGTTATTAGCATATCGCAGATTGTTGATCTTTCTACATACAATCGATATTCCACTATTGCAGTTCTTGAGGGCCAAACTCATGATGTACTCTGCATAGGCATTGAACAGATGAGGTGATAGTATGCATCCTTGTCTTACCCCTTGCTCTATCTTGAACCAGATGCTGTCGCCACAGGCAGTTCTTACAGTGGATTCCTGATCATTGTATAGTGCCCTGAGCAGTTCTATTACATGTTTTAGGAAGCCCATTGATACTAAAGTGTCCCACAGATTTTGGTGTTGAACCGTGTCAAATGCTTTTGAGTAATCAATGAAGCACATGTAGTTGAATTCAACAGCTTTCTCAGCTATCTCATGTTTGTTATGTTTGCTATTTGGTCTCTCGTGAGCCTTCCTTCCACAAAACCTGCCTGCTCTGGAGGAATCTCACGATGCATGTGTTGTTTGATCCTCTCCACCATGATGTATAACATGATCTTACTAGCATGGGGATTAGAGAGATGGTTCTGTTGTTTTTTTACATTCTCGTGTGTCACCTACTTTGGAAAGCGGCAAGAAAACTGATCTTGTCCAAGCTTGTGGCCAGGTCTTGACTTTCATATCAGGTTACACAGTCTATGCATCACACTTACACCCTCTTCTCCAGATTCTTTTAATAACTCGGCTGGGATATTATTACACCCTGGTGCTTTATCCTTTCTTATTTTCTTCATTGCCATCCCCACTTCTGATCTTAAAATGTCGGGTTCTTCTTCATCCACCTCAATTGGTCCTTTTGAACCACCTGAGCTATCTCTACTTGCATACAGGCTCTGACAGTACTGTTGCCACCTTTGTTTGATTTGGTCTCCTGCAGTTAGAATTTCACCATCCGCATCTTTAGCTACATTTAGCTTTGCTGTTTTCTTTCCTGCGATCTTCTTTACTGCCTTGAAGAGATGCCTGGAGTGATTGCTAGAGGAATGAGATTCTATCTCCTTGCATTTCCTTTCAACAAAGTCTCACTTGTCTCGTCTTACTCTGCACTACATCCTACTGCTCAGATCTTTATATATATATATATATATATAGCCATAGTTAATAAAGGCATTATCCGTTTTCTTGTCATATTTCTTATATATATATATATATATATATATATATTGTTTTCTGTCCATCTCTGATCGTAGGACTCTTGCTTTTACCTGTCGTCTTTTTCCTCTTCTAATTTACCAACCTCGTCTGAAATCCATGGTGATCGGGATTTTTCTGGTTTTGGGAAGTTGTTTTGTGCTGCTACCTTTGTTCGTTCCCACTAGAATTCCCACAACTCATTTGGTGTCCATTCCTCTTCATGTTCAAGGAGAGCCTGAAAAGAATTTTGGATTTCAACTCTACACTAGGTCATTTATTCGATTCACATCATATCTTCGTGGAGGTGCGTCTCGTTTCACCGACTTCAGTCTTCTTCTAATATCAGCCACCAGAAGATGATGATCTGAGCCACTGTCTGCTCCAGGGCATGTTCTTGCCACCGTCACACTCGATCTCCACCTTCGTTTGATTAGGATGTAACCGATTTGATTGTTGGTTTTCCCATCTAGCGAAATTTAGGTGTACAATCGCCTTGGATGGATGTTGTTTGAAGAGGGTGTTTGTTATCATCATTTCACTTTCATTACAGATTCAACCAGTCTCTCTCCCAGCTCATTAGCTTAGCCGAGTCCAAATTTTCCACAAGCATCATTCTTTTCCAGGTCATTCCCGACTTTAGCATTGAAATCCCCCATGATGATGGTAAAGTCTCTGCTGGGAATTTTATTGACAGTATCTTGGAGTTCATGGTAGGAGTTGGAGTTCATGGTAGGAGGAATCAATCCCAACATCATCTGCTGAAGATGTTGATGCATACACCTGAATTACAGAGATGTTGACAGGTTTTGCCTGAAGACGGATGGTTATTAATTTGTCACTAATAGGGTTATATCCCAACACATACATGGTTTGAATTAGGCCTACCTAATTATGAACATGTGTAATGATGCTTTACGTATATCATGATTAGAAAAACCATACGCTTAACGAGTTCTTCGATGGCGTAGTGCGTTAGTGCTGTTTTTCACACAGACAGCCTGGGTCCGAATCTCTTCTAAGACATGCTCTTTTTTCATTCTTTTGTTATTCAATTTTTGGTGGGGTTCAAAGGTCATATAAGGTCAACACAAGTCAAATTGGAAAAAAGCCGTAAACCAGGAAGCCCAAAGGCTTCGTGATTTCTTGTCGATTTCTTGAGAAAACGGTAATGAAACGTATTGAAAAAACTTGACTACTGTGCTGAAGGTGGTTTCGCAGGAATTTTCTTACATTGTATTAAGATTTTCATTCCGCTGGTTTTTTCCATTTTAATCATGGAAAGGGGTTTTGCCTAAAATGCCACCTTTGAGAAAATTTGCCAACTTTGAGAAAAATTTGCATATGTATGATGGCTTCGACCAGTGATTCCCAACGGGCGCGTTATCGAGATCTGGGGCTTTTTCGCAACTCAGGGGGCGATGAGCGCAGTGGTGTATGGGGGCAACAGGCGCTCCCCCTATTGGCCATGATGAAAAAAAACTGTTAGCAAAAAAGGAAATTGCCAATTGTGGCGACCATGAGAAAAGTGCCAGTCCTACCTCACCCCCCCCCCGATTAACTCTTTGGTCACCGAAAAAATGTGTTGATGTGAAGTTATAAAATTTATCTACAGTACCTACCTATTTTAGAGGATATCATTCAATAACTTAGATGTAAATACTAAATCGTGTGATAAATAGTGTGATAGCCCAGGATTACTGTGTTTGCTTAAATAGTGTTGATACTGATGATAATACCCTTAGCTAACTTGAGTAAGGTCTTATGCCTGGGACCCTTCCCCTGTCATTTTAGGACAGTGGAATAGATCTGCCTGTATTCTCTGCCTGTTTAAAGATATGTACTTGTTATTGTTTTTAAGTATAGAAAGGCTGGGGTGTTGATAATTTACTGTCTATTTCCCCACCTAATGAGAGAGGGTGGTATGGTTGATGATCTTGTCCAAGTACCTACATAAGCATTAATTATCTTTTTTATTTATCTTTAATTATTTGGGAAGAACGAGGTCCCATAGAATAAAATCAGAGACGTTGCCACTGCCCACCTCTGGGTGTTCTCTTCGTATGGCAAGCTGTGATGGTCATGTGGTGTTTCAGAATTGCAGGACATAGGTCATCTGTGAGCAATTTTTGCTGATAATTGTTTCTCCTTTGTTCAAGCAGTTAAAACACGTCTTCTGCAGAATAAGTTTGATGACCATGGCAATGGTACCTCTGGGGTGTTCAGGAATTTTAAGGTCATTGACTCAGTCGTAATCTATAAGTTAAGCTTATTGTTTTTCTATCTTGTAGGCTGATCATTGATTTTAAGTTCTTAATAGTTGGTTGGTCGGTCAGGACTGTGCTAATGGACCACTTTGACAAAAGTGATAATACATGTCTAATATTTTAATTTATTTTATAGCTATGGTATGTGATGGATAATTGACACCTGCTGGGTGCTGAGTACCCAAGAAGGCTGGGTTAAAATTTTTGTTTCATTGGGATGTTAACATTTTTTCTCTTAATAAAATATGAGTTCACTAGTTGGTAAAACCCCTTGCAAAAATATGAAGGCAGCTAAAAAGGAGGACTGAACTGTTTTATTTGCTGAAGGCTTTCATGACAGTCATGTTTTGATCAACTTGATGTGTTGTTAAACTATATACCACCAATCCACCAATATAAATACAACCACAATATAACTGGTATGTGATATGGTATCATTAGTGCTCCTGCAGAATGCATTAAAATAGAAGTTGTCCATCTTTAAGTGACATAGCCTCCACATCACTGAGATAAATACACAGGAAATAATTGCTGAATGCAGTTATGAGATACATTATTTTATGATTGCTCCAAAAATATACTTCACCTTGAAGTCATATGACATCCTTTCTGATAATTTTTCAAGTTCTATGAAATTATGCTCATTGCTGTTATTTTTGGGGTTATTGGTTAAAAGGTTGTGATTTTCTGTTTAAATTTATTTAAACATCAAGGGTTCAGGAAGCTCAGCTGAACCTATTGGAGGAAGCTGGAGAATTATTGTGACGGTGGCCTGCCTTTCTCAAACAGTTCCGAGAGGGATAGTTAGACCAGTAGCTATGACAGTTTTCCCGCCTCCATCTAAGAAACTGAAAAGAAATTTTCAGCTTTTCCCACTTCTAAATGCTGAGAGGGTAGAAACATGTCTTTCACTGTTACAAAGCAGCAATTGTCTGAAATCAGTCCTACATGCCCCTTGTAATCCTGTAACACTAGAATGGAAACAAGCCAGTGACTTACTAGAACATGCCCACAGTATTACGTCGTTGTCGTAAGAGGCGACTAAAGGAAAACAATTCGGAAGCATAGTAGAACTTGGAAAAACCATATAAATACTTTACCTACCTAGCACTACTAGACGCTGCTAAAAATTTTTCCAAAACTGCCAAAAATGAACAAAACAAGTTCGATACCTACTGATGAATGCACTTCCATTGCAAATTCTTCGTCTGCCATATTGATAAAGTGTATTTTTCTTCATTACAAGATGAAAATGTAGCACATAAATAGCCTTGAAAAAATGGGGCATGCATAGCACAATTTTTCATTTCAACCCTCCTACAAAAGCAAACATTTCCCCTTAGACCCCTCCCCCAGGACGGGGATCAGTCATGCTTGCGCCCGCTATTAGAAAATCCTGGATATACCCCTGGCAATACTCCGAGGATCTATTGTAAGCAGACCGCCATCATCTTCTGTCGCTGCTGATATGAAAACTCTTGATGTATCCTTAACCCATGGCAACACTGTGAAAGTAGACAAATCAGAATACGCCTTCGTATTGGATGAGAAAGTTTTCTTTAAAAGCTCAACGTCATCGAGACAATGTGCTTATGTATCAGAGGCAAATGGATGTTAGAAAGTCAACTCCTGCTTCTACACACTTTTGGAAGTGTCGAGAGGGAATCGTTTACGATCGAGCAAAGAAGTTCATGTCGTAAACTTCAAACCTCACGTGTTTAACGTCGAGCTTCTTAGTCTGTCCAAGACACTCATTTAACATTGATGAATCTTGTTTCCTCCTTAATGATATCTAATGAAATAGAATGAAAGTCAAATAGTTGCAAATATCGAAGGGGGCATCAGAAGAGCAAACAGCATAAACACTGTCTCATGACATCACTATCCCAACGGGGCGTAGCTGGGTACAGGTCCGTAGACAGAAACACGAGAAACATGCCTCCTTCCACCCCAGGCGAATATGAACTAATCAGGGACTGCGGAGACGGGGGAGAGGCTACGGGGCTTTAGCCTCGCACTTTTTTTACCCTGTGCATCTTGGGCAGCCCTAAGCTGCTTTTATTATCTTGAACATATTGGGCCGCTTCAATGATTAGCCCCCTTACTTCAAAATTGGCAATTTTTAGTACAATAACCCTGCAGGCGTTTTAATTACTAATTTACGACACTTATGTAGGGAATGGGGTGAAATAGCTTAAGCTAGAGTGATGCACGTGTTCTAATCTTTTACAAATTCTGTAACAATTTTTTAGTCATCTCCCAAAATTTACCTCATATATTGCAGGATATAGCAATTCCCATGCCTTAAGTTGCAACTAAACAGTTCCTATTTTGCGATCTCATGTTTAAGGAATTTACATTATAAGTTAATGATGTCCTATGTGGGCACAAATAAACAAGTATAATTGCAAAAGACGCAAGTTCCAAAGACCATAAGAGGGCTCTTCGGGAGTAATATTCCGATAGCAAAGAAAGAAAAGACCCAGCAACTCTGTGGTCACTTCGAAATGGCAAAACTAACGTGAATAATGAGAATTCAGACAAAAAGCTTGAAATGGAAAGTGGGCGAGAGGGAGAAAGGTCGCTTACTGACAAAGTTATTTTAAATTGCTTTGTCTTTGTTGCTGTATTAATATGCATCATCAACCGATAAAGGGAAAGCGTGAAGCCCGCGTACAAATATTCTGAAAATTTAAAACGACAAATACACATCTAATCTTTTACATCAAGCTAGAACTATGCCCGTAAGCTACGCATAGTAAAAGATTTACTCCATGATTCCATACTGAAGAGCGGTCCTCACAAAAGAGGCAGATTTACCGGTAATTTTCGGAAAAATGTGTTTGGCTGGATTAATTGCGTGTATTATATTTGAGACTTGTGATTACTTTAATAATAGTAATGAGATATGAACCATAGAAAGTAAAGTCAGGGAGAACCCTGACATGGTATTTGCTGCATGTTTAACCAGTGAAGCTACGATAATAGAAAAGACGCTTCCGCTGTACAGCATCAGGCTGGTTGATTGGGGTACCTCCATACGTAGAGTGTGCATTCAACTTCAAAAGTCAAATGTCATTATATGCATTTTCCCAAAGATAAGGAGTTATTTTCACAACAGAGATAAGTCATTGTGCCTTAAGTGATTCTTCACATAATTGTAACTTTAAAACTTGTAGTTTCTCCGCCACTAACGGGACCAAAAGGAACGCCGTACTGCTTGTACTACACTCCGTTGCTTTGTTGCCATACAAAGGGCCAAATCAGTGGCTTCAATCCAGATCGCCTTACGCTATTCTCCCTCACTTAAATTTCTATGATCGTGACTAGCGCAGGCGAAGAGTACCAAAATTTTGCATAAAAATATCATCTCTATAACAAGAGTTACATGCAGACTCTGCATCGAAAAACTTTCAATTTCCTAAAAAAAAAATGAAATGCATGTCAATTAGAAGGCGGGTCTGCTGCTGCCTGGTAATCCACAAACACTTTCGATCAATTTTTATACAATATGTATTCCCAAAAGATGAGGAAGGCGGAATGACTTACCCTGCTTCTCGTTCTTGCAACTGCTGTGCACCTCCCTTATCACGCTTATGCATACAAAAAACCCGTCTAATCATAAAACCGCCACCGAAGAATGATGCAAATACGTTTTAGACGGTATTTATATAGCATCACGGCTGAAAGCTCACGAACCGTGCAAAAATTTTTGCTAGTTCACGAAGAATAGGTGAAGATTTTGATAATTTGGGTCATACTCCAACGGCTGTTGCGGAGCTAAAGAAGCATCACTGCATCCTATTTCCCTCATGAAATCCTCCAGCTAGGTAGCTTCATGAATGAATATCCGATCATTTGTTCCATCGTTACTTATCCTTTAGTTCAAATTTTTACCACTATCATACAAGAGGCTATACTTTTATAGACCTTATGCATAGACGTCACAGAACTTAACAGAAAGTGCCCCCTATAGAGGCAAGCGCGTATCGTTGCAATTTAATCAGGGAGGTGTCCTACACCTCCCTGATTTAACCAGCAAATACAGACAACTGACTTGTGTACCGGTCAGATACGCTTCATTTGTTGCAGCCAAAATGGCGTCGTGTGACGTCAATGCATAAGGTCTATTCACATTTATAAATAAAACATCGCTGAATGGGAATTTTAAAGTGAACAAAGCGAAATTCGGTGAAGATGAAAAATCGCGGCAACTCCTGTCCATAAAAGCAGAAGTAATGAAAACAATGAAAAAAGGATAGAATAAAACAAACAAACAAACAAAATGGTAGCACATTCAAATATGTCCAAACACTATTCACTGATACATTGTGAAGGAAAATAAAGAGAAATATTAAACACGTATACCAGGAATCGAAAGATTGTACTAGTGAGCAATGCTAAGACCATGTCACGGAGAATAGAGCAATCAGAAAAATGTAAAGAACGTAAAATTGACCGTCACCACTCTTCGGTAAGTGTCCTAAGTCCCTACCACCACTGTCGCTACCGTAGTCTCACACACCAGTGTTGCCAGCGCTTGGAAATTTTTCAAGAACTTGGTAATTTCTGCCATGGCGTGGAAACTTGGGAATGGCAACTTTGGACAAGTTTTGTGAATTTTGAACAAACAGCCTGCAATCGCCCGGTGATCCTCATCGACAGCTCTTCGCAATACACCACTAATTCTGTAGACTCTGCAGAGTCTGTTTGGAGATATTTTACTCCCTCTTTTAAAAGACCTTTAGTTCTTGCTATTCAGTTAGATGGTTTTCTCCCCTCACTATGCGTCCTCCTCACAGACTCTGGACACTGCTTTATTGTATGCACAAGAAATTTAACTAAGTCCTTGTATTTTGCTACCAAAATTGGTAGAAACCAATCACAGGGCTCTTTTGAAATGCCCCAAGGTTACTAGGAGATAAACAATGCACCGAGCACTGCAGACAGGTGTAATCTAACTCTCTTTCCCATAGTGTGGTTACTGTGGGTCAACTGGTCAGTGGAAGGGGTGTTTTCATTGGCTTCAATTCAGACCAACATGAATGTTTGAATAGTCATGTGTACATAATTTAGAGCAGTGTCCAAAGTCTTTGAGGCGGCCGTGGATCTCAGGATAGGCACAGATTAGTGATTAAGCACAAATTTTGTGAGATTTTTTGCAAAGGCACAGACGAGAGGGTTAATGAATTCGCCCTAAAAAGACTTTGCAAAGTCTACTAATTCTCCAGCACTTTGCTCATTAGACCTCGTTTAAAAGCCAGGTAATTTTCACATATTAAAGTGAACTGAACTGTGTAACTAGGTGTTCTTCCACATGCATTGCATCGTCTTTAAAAGCAATCATATGTGACGTAACACATTTAGTCAACTGTGCTTTATGATATTTATGAAGAGGGAGAATTATTATCACTGAAAATAATTAATGAAACGTTAAGACGATGATAAATAGCACTTGAAAGTTTGATATATCTCTTCCTGTTTTTCATCGTATATTCTTGTTTGTATCAAAGAAAGTCAAGGTTAAGGAGGATCCCAGATAACATTACTGTATGTATCACGCTATAGGTTACTCCAACATACCGTTTATTCTCTAATAAACGCCCCCTATAAATTTTTAACAAATTATTTTGTGAAGGAAAGTTTACGTTCAAGCATCCTTCTATATCATCCGTGCACATGAAAGGCTCAAGCCCGGCAATACCACGCTAGCAGCTGTATGCACAGTTGGAAGCCGTCACGCACACCAACCTATTGCCCCACCATACACAGATGTATATATTTAATCATGTAACGTACGTAAGTTACACTAGTGTAGGCTTTTTTTAATCAAAATATGCCCTAAAACAACCCCCGCCCCATTTCAAAAATGTTACGCCCCGGGGCGCTTATTAGAGAATATACGGTACACAGTTTCATGCTTTGTTAATGACCTTGATTATTCTTGGGAATTTTGTGGCTCATGGTCTTGGGAATTTTAAAAAATCTGCCGTCACCCCTGCCACGCACACATTAAAAGTCTATTCAATTATTCGTATTTTACGAAGTGTTTTAACAAACGTCTTCTTGAAGTCCTTGGTACAGCTAACAGGCTGATGAATAGTTGAATAACATAATAATATTGTGTGCTTGTTAAGGGCACTTATTAGTTATCTTAAATGTTTTTCCACCTTAATTCTTGTTTTCGTCTTTGTTTTTAAACTTATTAGCTCCTTGTTATTCGTAAAGAGTTAGAGTTAGATGAGGTTTTACGGCCCAGTTTCTAACCAATTTGTTTAAGTCGAGCCGGCCACGGCCTTTTTTCCAGTTGT
>WURT03020782.1:4022-15830 GCA_009936505.3 Holothuria glaberrima | reverse complement strand
TGTATGTATGTATGTATGTATGTATGTATGTATGTATGTATGCATGTATGTGTGTATGTATGTATGTATGTGTGTGTATGTATGTATGTATGTATGTACATACGTACGTACGTATGTCACCAAGGTCAGTCTTGATCTGTCTGACAGTGTGATGTTGTTATGGCCTAACAATGCCCCTCTACTCAACCTTATTCGTGGGGAGTCCTTAACAATCCTGTTACAGCAATAAGCCTTTTCGAAATTTTGACTGCCGCAAGAAATTGTGGAATGCAAAGAAGATAAACAAATAACATTCGCCACACATAATATACAAAATACACGTTTAATGATTGGGACATATTATAAGACACTTTTCAAGGCCAAGAGGAGGATGTTCATGTTACTCAAGACACAAAACTATGGGAAAGAACACATCTTTCACTGCTGCCTTGATCTAAAAGGGGATGATTTGAATATATTCTAAAATAAACATCATTGTTTGGCACATGTTGTAGGTATGGCAGTGTGTTTGTTTATCCCCAGTTTTTCAAGCTGTGTGCATGCTCAGTAGAGATTGTGAAAAGGCTAATATTCTTTCTGAACTTGTCATGCAAGACAACTTGTTATCTTACTTCTAAAATATCATAAGATTACTTTTTCAGAGAGTGTGAGAGAGCTTATAAAGATTTAGCTGGTTTTTCAAGCTCACATTTCAAACAATAATGTGAATGATACTTTACAACCTAAAATTTTCAAGTGGCAGCCCATGGGCCTTTTGTGGCTTGTGGCATGCACACCAATGGCCCGTGGAAGACTGGAGGAGTCCAAAACTTAATAAAAACTGAAGCTGTTAAATGAAGCCCTGGCTACTACAATAAATGTAAAGCCAAAATACATGTAAAAGTGGCCCTCAGCCTAAAACTTGAGAACACCCTCCGGGCCTCCTGATGTATGGACTTCAAGGTATGAAAGTAATTTTATAAAAACATCAAAGCTAACAATGCTGCTTCTACAGGGAGAAGTAACATTATGAACATATGCATGATTTTTCAGAGGATGGTTTCACAAAGTAAAATGTTTGTATAGTTACATTTGTTTTCTGATTTTTCCCTTTTTTAGCAATTTTTTTTCCCCAGTATTAGCAGAGGTTCATTTAGAAAAGTTCTAGCTTTCAGTGTGTGCATGTCATATTTAAGTTTTTAACCATTATAATCTTTAATCTGACATTTAGATAATTACAACATTGCAATGAAAATAATACACAGATTTACTGCACAATGACATCACTGATATATCAATTATGGGACAAAGAAACTCAATAAAGTGAACAGATATAACAGAAATAACTTGACAGTGATTGCACTTGGCAGTGAATTTTATAGAATATACACTATACAAAGAGTTAAAAGGAAGGTTTAAGCAGAAAATTTGGTTTGGCTGTGAAAGAGGAACTGAATCTAAGCATTCTGGTGAAATCTCCATTGAATACCTATGTGCTGTTCCCAAGAATATTAGCACAGGAAGATGTAACTTACATTTGTTCTTCACAGTGAACTTAAAGCAAGCAGGAGTGATATCATTTCCTTACAGTGATGGAAAATGCTAAAACTTCTTTGTTTAAAAAAATATTTTTACCTCCAGTTAGATAATTATACATATTCAACTTTCCATGGGAATATATGGTTTGCAAGGCTCCCATGGAAATACATAATTACTGTATGGCTCCCACGCCTCTCATGCATTCACATTATTAAAATATGAGATTATGATGGAGAAAATTGGTTTCAAAGTTTAAGGAAAGCAAAATGGTGTTGACTGGTGTAAAGTTATGATGTCAAATGTGCTTGCTTCATGTTCACTTTGAGTTCAAAATGTGACCACTTCATCTTTAAATATTTTTAAACCAACACATGGGACTTGAATGCAAATTTTTCCAGAATGCCTCAATTCAGTACCCCTCAAACAAGTCAAAAATTACTTTAAGCCTGAACCCTTCTTTTAATGAACCTTTCTTTTACCAGAATCCAGACAGCCTCTGTACATTCCATTAAAAGAATAGTCCAAACCCAAATTTATTTTCAATATAATACAGAGAAACTGATTCTAAGCATTCCGGTGAAATATACATTCAATTCCTTTGCCCAGTTCTCAAGATATTAGCAACTGAATTTATCACATTTTCTACCAGAAGTCAACTTGTAGCAAACAGGTGTGATGTCATGGCTTCACAATGAGGACCAATGTTTTGTATTTATTTTTCATCCTATTGTTTTGACCTTGGATTGATTTTAGGTTGCTATCTTATCCCTAAGGCATATACAGTTTTAAAAATTCCACTGCTCCTGATGCATTTATGGTATGAATATCTTAGAGTTTTGTTGTATAAAATTGGTAGTAAATTTAAAAAAAAAGAAAAAAAAAAAAAAAAAAAACAAACATTGCCCTTCAATTTGAAGCCATGACATCACACCTGCTTAGTTCAAGTTCACTTTTGGTAGGAAGTGTGTCAACTTCAATTGCTAATATCTTGAGACCTGAACAATGGAAATGAATGAGAATTTCATAGAATGCTTAGAGTATGTTTCACTTTATCATATCAAACAAACTTGGATCTGGACTGTTCTTTTAATTCCAATATTTTAAAATGGTATCAAAATGGTTTATTTGGACAATATGGAAGGAACAGCTTTTGAAAAAGTACTAAGACTTCAAATTGTAAATATAGATGCCTTAAAAGAAGGATCTTTTTTACAGCCTAGTTTTGGTGAACATCAATACAACTGAGTTGGTTTAATTCAGTAACTCCCAGCTTCAGCTGAGCATACAACTATAATATAACGTGTGTTTCCACCTTTGACAATACAAACATTTCAAAGACATTCCATTTTCACATATAACTCATAACATTACTAACATTTCTGTTGTGTAGTTTATGGCAAATATTTCAAAATAGTCTGGATAGTACTAACTTTAGGAATGGAATACCTTTATATAACTTCAAACATGGAATTCAGTGGAAATATTCCGCATGCATAATATTTTAAACAATTCCATTCACAATATAACTAAAATTTGATTGCAAATATTTTGATCATACTACAAACATCGGTAAATGATAATAATAAGCAAATGCAATTACATAAATCAGAAAGTATACAGAGATGTCCATTTGTGAAAAAAAGAGGATCCTGTTTCTTGCGATGCAGACTAGTGTATTACCTGCACCAGTGGAGTCCACATCCTGAAGAAAATTTGACAGTTTCTAAGATTTTGGTTGAAATTAATTATGGATCAATTCTTCCAGGAAAAATGCTCACACATTTTCAGTTAGTTGCAAACTACGTGCCTTTAGGTGATGGAATTGACTCAAGTTTTGTGACCTAATTTCCACCAGTTGGCACAACGTGCAGTCGCATGACTGCCACACTGACAAACTGAAATACAACACCACTAGCTAGCCTATTTTGAAGGGTTTCTCTATAGTATTTTAGAATCCTCTTTTTGCTTGGTGCAAAATCCCTGGTCAATGCCTGGTCAACTTGCTCCAACCTCATGGCTCTTGCTGACTCCAGTTGGAAAAGAATACATAAACACAGGTGTTTTTCTTTACTGAAGGTGACAGGACATGGAACCTGCCAAAATGGATTTTACAATTGCAAGTTGCAGGTTCAGACCCACACACACAACAGGAATATTGGTGATGCAAAAATCCAGTTGTGTTACAAAAATTTGTATAATGTGCAACTAGCTTAATTTTAATGTCCTGTAACAATCTGGTCAAATGGTTCTGATGTGGCTCCATTAACTACAATAACAATTTCAGTCACTACAAATAAGACAAGAGATTTAAGTGACTGTCTTTGTCTGGATGATATGCTCCTACACAGGGGACAAATCTGAATTCCATTAACAACAATATCTACCTAATTGTGTAGGTTAGCATGTATTTTCATAAATATTCAGCAGATTTGCTTTGCATCTGTGGGATGTCAGCGATCTGTTGGGCACTGCAACTGGTACGTCATCAATTCTCAAATAATGTGAGACCCTTTGATTTGACCATTGCTCATGAATGATATCAATTCCACTTATCCTCCTCTTCTTCTCACCTTTTGGCTTGAATATAACTCTCTGCAGCTGGACAGCTGATTAACTTCTTTTGTCTTAAATTCAGTATAGATTGAGAAATAATTTTTGCATTCATTTGTTGGTAGCCTCCTGATGTTACCATCACTATGGCTATGGAATGTTTCTGTCTAGCACACTTGAATACTATCTCATCTCGTTGTATAACTCCCTGAATTAAATAACCAAAAGATAAATAAAAAATTTGCATCATTAAACTCGTTTAATAATGGCCTAACTGATCAAAATCAATGGAAACTTTATAACTGTAAATCAACATTAATTCTTTTTGATCATTCACACTAACTATGATTTTCAGGCTTTTCTTTTCTTTTTTTTTTCCTCTCCACAAATTGATGATGTCAGCTTGTCAGTGAGCACAGATTTTCAAACTTCTGTATTCATTTTTTTAGACATTTCTGAAATGTTTTATTTTATTAATACAGATGCCACCAATATAAATAAAACAATAAAGCTACTGAATGGAAACTTGTTTGGAACACAGAAGCTCCTTTTGGCGATCATATGACTGACAACCCACGAACCTGATTATTGAAATTGCCCAGAGTTTTGTTTGATAAGTTCTTTGGAGAAAGGATAACTACAGTATTTTGAAATTATCAAGGTTGACTCATCTATGTCCAAAGCCACCACAGCCAACCAGCAAAACATAACAGATTGGTTTCTTTCTCTTTTTGGCCAGTCTACCTCCCCCCTCCCCCTCCCCCCCCCATTTTCCCTGACTTGGAAAAGCAAAACTCATTTTTCCCTTGTCTTTTATTTGTGGGCTGGCTGGGAGCACTGTAACATATTGACAACCAAACACAGCTTGCTTCACAGGTCTGACAATTTTTCCTTCCTTTCTTTTTATCTTACTGGAAAACAATTAAAGAAGAGCCTCACTCACTTGAGGTGACACAGACAGTGCCCCCAATGGATCTCCTACAAGGCAATCTGTTCCTGCATTATAAATTATAATGTCTGGCTGAAATTCATTCACAGCTTCTTCTAAGTGGCTGGAAACATGAAAAAATATATATATTTGATGTTCTGCAGTTCAACAAAGTTTGCCAGTGAAAACTAAAATTTTTCACACAGTGAAACTTGTTATAGTTTTACGTTGAAGGAAAGAAGAATGACCTATTTTTATACAGGTTACAAGGAATAACATTAATCAACAATTTTATTTGTTGCAGAAGAGCAAGGAATAGAGAAATTGATTTTACAAAAGTGTGATACAGTGGGGTGATGTTGATACTACACTCACTCACTTCATTCAAACAAGGTTCCCATTTTTGTGAAAGAATGAAATTCAAGACTTTTTCAGTATGATCTGCTTCTTCATTTCAATTCTTCATCTTGTTTGTTTTACACAATTTTATATCAGGGGACTACTAAAAGTTTTCTTTTTGAACTTCCTCTGATGTCTAGCATTTTTTGTTGTACTCTTATATTGGGGCTACAATATGGGCCATTTTAACATAAACAAGGCTGCAGGCAAAGTGGTATCACGGTGGATTCTAAATACAAAACTACATCAGCAGCAATGCTGCTGCAGCTCAAACAAATGGGCCATGTAATAGAAAATGGCAATCATTCATACATGCTAACACACATTCTTCCTCTTATGGTAGTCCAAGTTTAACCATTTACACATTAAATTACAACCAAAATGTGAGAAATCTCAAAAAAAAACAAAAAAAAAAAGAAATAGGAAAAGGAAAGTCCGAAAATGTATGTGAAAACAGACCTTCAGGGCTAGACCCTCTCTGAACATGAATCTGATGGTATTAAGTCACAGATTCCTGAAACATTATGAAAAGGATACTGCCAAAGTACAATGCAACAATTTAATTTTGGTCACATTGGCAACTGCTATTTTGTTCAAGCAACCAGTTCATTTGTTCTGATACATGTGGTAGAGTGATGATTTGCACTTTTGGTCTCTCTATAAAATTTTTACAAAGTATTCTTTTACTATTAAAACTGAACATTGAGCCATTTGCCATTAGGTTCACAACTTATGTGTACACTTTCTCACAAGATACACACAGTACCTTTCCAACAATCAAGCAAACTCCCAAACAGATAAAAGCAAAACAAGGTTTGAATTGCTTGAGTGACAACTAAAACCCATAAAAAAAAACTTTCAAGTTGCTATCTTCCAAGGTTTTCTCAGGGTTAATTTTACCCCGCTACGAGGAAGTCTTACAGCGAATGGGAGTCCCTCGTGCCAGAGACCCTGTACAGTTGCCATTTTTGTCCTGTGCCCTCTGAACTACAATGTGTAAAATAATTAAAATCAAATTTGATAAAATGACAGGCCATACCACACTCGCACATAAATCAAACAATGGCTTGTATTTTCACACACCAAAGATCTATAAAACATACCTTTCTACTAAATGTAGGAAAGGTGCGTCTTCTGTGTAGGGTTCCAACTCGACCCTTCTCGTGATACCACCTGACGAAAGGTCACATAAAGGAAAAAACTTAGTGACTATGCTTAGTTGTCTTGACAACATCATTAACAGATATATCTTTGCATACCATAAGACTTGAAGTGTTTTAAGTTGAGCAGAATTTTGAAATAAAAATCTGGTTAAACAGTCAACAGGTAAATAAAATGCCTGGGGGAATGGGATTAAGGGGAGGGTGTTCCAGTTCCCCTCCTGTTTAAGAATTTTTCTTTGTTTCTAATGATGCTCGGGTGCAAAATGGCAATGGTCAGCTTTTAAGGTACACATTACAAATGTTGGTCTTTTGAGGGTAATGAAGTAGGCCTAAATAATAATTCATTGAAAGTAGAAGGATGGATAGTAGCAGCCATTCCGACTCTTAAGTAAGCTAATAAAATGCTCATAAAAACGAAAAATGCTTTCAATTTTATCATACTCTCTTTAAAATTTTCGATCTAACCTCGATCATCTTCAGTTACAGACTACTAATTGATAGACTTCCTGGCTTAAATAATAATTGGTGGACTTCTTGCTAATTCCAGGAATTTTTCAGGGACACTTCACAATTAGGGAAACAAATTAGAATCTGGGACTATCCCCAAAAATCAGGGATGTCTCGTCACCCTGTGTTATGATTGCAATGTAATGGTAACTAGCATTAACAGCAGTGCCTCTGGTTGTGAGTAAAAGTACTGTTCTTTTTCATTAATACTAACACAAAGGTTTTTTTTTACCATCAATGTCTAACTTTCAAAATTTGTGAATATGAGTACAATGGCATTCTCTTTAGTATAAACAGGGCTCAATTTCAACACTGGTGCATTGCCCATGACGACCAATACTGTATTTGTGATGGACAACCAAAAAATGGTGGGTTGGTTGTCCAATGGACAACCAAAGATCATGCAACAAGTTGACAGACTGCTTAGCTAGGGTTATTCAAATTTCTTTGTGGACTACTGAATTTTTCTTCTGGACAACCAAACAAGGCAGACAGGTCCAATAGATGACCACAAAATTTTCTTAAAATTGAGGCCTGATAAGTATTGGCAAATATGTCAAGATATGAGCACAAGTACATACATCAAGTCTCCTCATAGTTCAAACATAATAAAAAGAAAAAGCAAACAGTTTACTGTCATTTCACAAGTCACTACTGCATTGGAGTCAACCCAAATCAAACAATACGGGGGACATAAATGACAGAACATAAAAAATAAAGCAGGAAGATTAGGAATATGGAATTTTATACTACAACTGCAAAAAGTGAGGTAGGACATGTGCCTCCTGCTTCCCACTGGTTGATACCCATGCAATATATCATCCTATTTGATAGTTCTTTACTGTATTTAAGACGAGAAATACAATTTCATGTACTTTTTCAGTCACGGAAGACTTTTTCATTTACAAACATATTGCATAAACTTTTTGTACCCATTTCAACACCAAAATACAAAATTTTCATGATTTAGTTCATCTAAGGTCTTAAAAAATCTTGAGTAAAAATGTGCAATAAAAATGCAATTACATAAACTTATACATCTGCCACAAAAGTCCTCCATCACTTGTGCCATTTAAAAAAAATATGACTTTTCCAGGCCACGTAGGTGAAAAATTTTTTGCATGATTTCTGACACGTCTGAATCTATCATTAGTATAGGAATAGATGTGATGACTTGACACTTATGTTCTTGTCAATAATATTTCATATTTATCAGTGTCTGTAAGGACACAAAATCACATTTCCTTCTTCTTAAGGAGAGGTCAACTTCTCCCTTTAGGGCTAGTTCTAAAAACAAAGTTGATTACGTCACTTACGTGTCCATAAAATATACAGCTGATGTCAGACAAATAAAATAGTCCTTGAAATGTGGATAAATTGTTAGACCCTGGCCAAGTTACCAAATAGCTTTGGAAAATTTTCAAAACATCAGGACCAATTGAGCATTTTGAAAATTTATTTGAAATAAGTACTTGAATTTTCCACACTGGAGGGGTCCTTTCAGTAAAAACACACAGAAATATCAGTAATTTGAAGGCAAATTTACTCCTGACCTTATGGGTTATCCTTCTGCATATTGAAAGGTTTAATCCCAGTACTAGCATTGCCAGTTTTTCTGTGATGTAATAGGCCAAATTTGCAGTCAGAATCAAAATAATTACATCAAATAAAAATTGACCCAAATTTGGTTGAAACTGGGAAACAAAGGAAGTTGATGTTTTAGAAAAGCCACAGTTTTTATCAAATCTTGGCAGTGCTAATTCACTAATGACACTGTGTTTTGGACTGGTGGTGCACGGACACCGTGTTTTGGACTGGTGGTGCACAGACATGTGACTTGTACTATAAAGCTGAAGGTAATTTCCATTTTTGAAGCAAAATGGGCAGCCACTTTGCAAAAGTGAAATTCAGTCTGAAATACTCTCTGGTGTCAGCTCCCATATATCATAGAGCAATTACAAATTGCCATATTTACAGCTTTAGAGTTAAAGTAAAAAAAATTTCCAAACCTGCAAATGATGCAAATTCTTGCAAATTATAATTTTTCCTTCTTTCATATTAAACTTTTGTTTGTATTGTTCTGGAGTTTGTAAGGTAACAAGATTTTGATTTCTGATGTGATTTTTACAACTACTAGGATAATTAAATATACATGCACAATACAATGCTATGTAGTACACTCATCGACTGAATGTTGCACCCCCCTACTGCTGGCATGGTCAGTCACTGTCCACAATGTTGCACACTAATGTGCGAAATGACACAGTTACGACTGCAACTGATGACTGATGACATACAGTTACGACTGCAACTGATGACTGATGACATACAGTTACGACTGCAACTGATGACTTAATGTGAAATGAGGGACCCCCATAATCACAAAATTAAATGCAGAATTTGGGATTTTGTCGGACTTGTGAGTCACCAACTTGACAGACAAATTGGGAACAATTACAGTTGGCATCTCTGTACAAAGAGTAACAATTGACATACAATGATCCACCCCTTGGTCACTACAGTGACTGACAATAAAGGTATATGACTCACCTCTCAGTCACTCTGGTGGCTGACAATGCTGGGTCAAAGACAGACATGTTTATCATACTATCATTGGTCAATCACCCCCATCTGACTGACCATACCCAGGAAAAGTGGAGTGCGTCATTCAACTGATAAATGCACAACAAGTATAGAAGACTTTAAAGAACATTTATTTGACTTACGTTTTGCATAGCCATCATGAGGATAGATACTACGATTGTATACATCTAAGATGTATACCTGATTACGCATATTGATGAAGTCCCTTGCATGTCCATTACCCTGGTGGGCATCAAGGTCTACGATCATTGCCCTCTCTATAAGCTTCATCTCAAGCAGGAACTTTATGCCAAGACTAATATCAGCATATGCACAGAAACCCCCTCCTCTTGAACTTGAACAGTGATGAAAGCCCCCTCCCAGATTGATGGCCCATCCTCTTTCTACAGCAAGCTTTGCGGCCTGAAAAATGGAATACAATTTGTGATTACTAGAATGAAAAAATGTTTCAAATGCAGGGGGTTCACATCAATGCTCACATCAGAAAATGAAATCAAAGGGGGTTCCATTGAAATACTTTTGTGACAAATTTTGCAAAGTTCTGCTAATTTTTTTACACTGTTGATTTTTTTTTTGTATAACTGGCCTGTTTAGACAGATTTAAAAGTGGGGGAATTTCCCAGAGACAATGATTTTCTTGTTCAGGGTACTCTGAGTAAAGGTGCTGGAATCCCACAAGTTTGCACTTTATTGTGAACATTGGTACATACACTTCTCAGATACTGAAATTCAAGACTTTTCTGAGACTAATGGGGTAATTTAATGATTGAAGAACAAAGAATTATGATTGCTACAATAGGCCAAAATTTTACACTTGTTCTTACATATTAATGTTAATGATGACTTGTAGGTTAGTTAGATGAGGTTTTACAGCCCAGTTTCTAACCAATTGGTTTAAGTTGGGATGGCCACAGCATTTTTTCCAGTTGTGGCTCACTGGCTTGTTTTCCCCACTCCACTACTTATGCCGAGCACCAAGCACAATGGCAGTAAATTCCATTTTTATAGTCTTTGGGATGACCCGGCCAGGATTTGAACCCCCGACCTTTTGGCTGCAAGTCAAGTGCTCTAACCACTTGACCATGCAGTCCGCCCCGATGATGACATGTAGGAACATGATCTGAAGTACAGTAAAGTGATTTCAGGCCATACTGTGCGTCAAATGTCCCAAATGAACTATCCAAAATTCCATAGTTTTCTGGACTGCAAATATCTTCCAGACTTCCCAGTTTCCCTTTTGTATGGGAACCTTGGGAACAAGGTTTGTGAAAAAGGAGGATTTCAATAGAAGTTCATCTTGTGCACCCATCAATTGTTTTGGTCAATAATTTCTTGACAATGAATGCAAAAAAAAAAAAAATTCAAAACTTCTAAGCACAGGAAATACCTCCACAGTGAACTGATTTTACCAACTGTACTGGACTGATAAAAGGCTTCCCATAAATCCAGATTTCATTTACAGGCATGAATTCTGGAGTCTGGAAGATTTAAAAAATGTTTAAGAGTGTTGCCAAATCTTATTATAACACATGGTGTTAATCCTGTAAATTTTTTCAGTTCCTTCAGAAGTACCCTTGTAAAGTCTCAGAAAATATTTACATTAAATAAAGTTATAATTCTGCATGAAGCTAACAAATATGTACCAAAAATATTGTTCCATTCTTAAAGAGATCCCTATAATAACTTACCAGTGGAGCTATCCTTATACAAATTTGGGAAATTCTATTTGCCCTCCCAAATGAAAATTCAAGTCTGAGCAAGGTGCTGCTCAAGGATCACAGATCACTTTGAGTTGACTCACCCTGTCAGCCACCAGTTCAGTCAAATGGTATTTTATAGGTGACTTCAGGTGAAAATGAGATACTGCAGCAATGCAGTCTCTTCACTGAACAAGCCACCTTCCTCTCAGAATTTGGTAAATTAATCTATGGATGAAAACCTAGCTATTTTACAATTCTCAACATTTTATCACAATGCTTGAAATGGTTTTGAAAAGTATAACAACTCACTCACCAATATAGTGCCCCCTGTCTGGAATCTAAGAGGCTTTAGTACTTTTTTCTGGACAATAAAATTGGGTAATAGAACCACGGGTGGTACCTCAGTGATGCCAGCCACTGTTACACTCCACTGTTGATT
>WURT03020771.1:0-15831 GCA_009936505.3 Holothuria glaberrima | reverse complement strand
AGGACCCCCCGTACAAGCTTTTTGCTATGTGCCATGGGTGTTCATTTCAAACAGCTTCTTCAAGAGAGGACGCGTACAGTATATTTAATGGCCTTGTCGCCATGTGATGTGGATGCGAAACAATCATTTTAATGAATCGTTTTATTTTATACTTTATCTTCTTTTAACACGTCATTCCATTCCGATGCTTAAAAATTTTGAATCGCTATGCTTATATGAATGGTCAGCTAGTTATTTTCAATCATCTCACAAAATGGTCAATACTGTAACGATTTATAACGAAAAAACAACCTCATATTCAATGAATTCATTTCCTTCACATAAGATGAGTTGAACCAAAGGGTCATAATTTATTCATACAATCAATCAATATCAATCAATAATAACATTTATATAGCGCCAAAATCATAACAATGCTCTTAGGCGCTGAAACACAGACATTACTGCTTATAAGCCTCTTGAAACAAGTGCACCTTGAGGAGAGACTTGAAAGTTTCATAATTACTGCAGTTCTTTATATCTTCGGGAGGTTTGTTCCATATTTTAAGAGCGTACACTACAAATGATTTATCAGCAAATCAAACACAGCGGGTAAGAGGTTCAACCAGAGAATGCGAAGAGGAGCATGAGGAACGAAGACGTCACTGTCGGATGTTAACTTGAAGCATACTGGTTATTTCTCCGGGAGTCTGGTTATGGAGAGCTTTGTACGCAAGCAAAAAAATTTTAAAGTCAATACGTTGTTTTACGGGAAGCCAGTAAAGTTGGATGCGTTCAGAAGTGATGGAATCAAATTTACGACGATTAGTTATCAGTCTAGGAGAAGTCCCCTGGATATCTTAAAGTCGAGTTAAGAGACGATTCGAAATACTACAGAATACCATTAGTCAAGCCAAGATTTAACCAAAGCATGTATGGCAAATATTGTGGCTTTAGTAGTGAGGAATGTACGTGCTCTACTGATGTTGATGAGATGAAATTTGCAGCTTTAACAACGTTGGTTACTTAAGCATTCATACTCATTCCAGGATCGAACATAACCTAGTACTCATCGTTGTGACGAAAAGGTTTGCTGCAATCAGTCTGTGGAAATGTCATGTACCAATGTGTCACACTTTAGGCAAGAAATATCATCAGAGATTAAAACAAAAGCAACTGTACATGGCTCAAATAAAAAAGACAGGTTGGACATTGAGCACCACAAACTGTATTTAAACAGACGTTACAACACCTTTTTACAGTGGCTTTTCCGTCGAAGTGCTGATAGTTTAATTTTGTTAAACGTTTGGCCGATTGAGCTTGAACTAAACGAAGTTTTAATTATGGTGATTCCTAGTGCAACAACTTATAGAAAATACTTCTTCAATATTTCTTGTATATTCACTATTTAAATGTCTTTGTAATTACTAACATGACCGGAGCTGACAGGGAAAGGGCAGTCATTTCAATTTGAATAAGTATACCCGGGTGTCCTGATTCATGAATGGCTCCTTTAAATCATGTGACAATATGTTCGCTTCTTAATTGTATGATTCACGCAGAATACTTTTTGTTTACCTTTGATATACAGTATTTATGTCCTGATAAGATGGGTTTGAAGAAACTTGCAAGGGAACAAAAAATTGTACTCGCCGATGTTTCAGAATAATGTCCCGCTACTGCTTATTCCCTTAAAGTTCCAATGAGTCCTTTGACATTTTGACCCACTTGCTTCTCATCTAAAGCTTAATTTACATTTTCTTCATTTCTTTACAGCTCAGCTCAGTCAAACTGAGTCGGAGGATGCATCACCAGTTCTTCAGGGCTCCATCGTCTGTCTTCTTTTATGTAGCATTATAACGTTATTTCTCTCCTAAGAGAAGGATATTCCTCCTGCAATACTACCCGACTTATAGAGACAATACCATTCATTTCTCGGAAGTACCTTAAAAATTATTCTAATAAAATATTTCACATTTGCTGGCAAATTTGTACATTGACAATAAGAAATATATATTTGTAATGTTAACAGTTAACTTATACGTTTGTGAAATAATGCACACTGAAAGACATACCTAAAAACTTTTAAAACATATTCCAAGTGGAGTTTGTAAGATCTGCCTTTCCTGCCTAATCAAAAGAGACGTTTAAAATGACCTACAGATTAAAGCAAAAAAGATGTATAGATGAAGGTAGGACAAGGTAAGAGAAATAGTTTCATAGGTAAAAATACATTTTGCACTATAATCCAGGACGTTGCTGATTTTATTGTGGTGTGACTGCTACACGAAGAAAAATAAAAATTATCTGAAGTGTCATTTAAGTTAGTGTTTTGTGATGAAATGAAATAAAAAGAGAAGCTGCTTGAAAACCTGTTTTCCTGTTAAAATGATTATCTCTTGTGGTCTTAACATCATTTTGATTTAATGACCAAAATGGGGCCACATATGACCAATGAACTTCTGTTTAAACAACCGGATTAAAAGACCATAAAATCAGGTTCGGAGCCAAGGGGGGAGGGAGTGGGGGTTCAAAACCCCATGATTCAAGCGCGTAAAAATGCCAAAAACCTTTCTTTCGGAGATTTTTTGTCGGTCTTCCATCTGAGATTTGGTCCTAAAAATATCCCTTAAATTCATCAAGGGTCCTCAGGAGGGCACCGCCCTCATGCTCATAGGAGAAGCTTTTCGGTCCCTCCGGGGTCATTGGGTGTGAATGTCTGAAACTCAATATGGAACAAAATCCTGGTCAGAACCAATGCATACTGATTGAGGTGCGATAACATCATAGTTTGATATAAAGTTTTCCCGAATGTCAAGAAACAACATTTTATCGCGAAAATATTTTAAAAGGAATACATAGGGTTTAAACACTTGGCGTACCGAATATGCTTATGCACGCTTAAAATAATATAGGATCCACTTGGCAAGGTTCTTTAAGAGTCTGAATGGGTCGTTTTAACAACCACAACGAAAGGTTTTGGGAGTTTGAGGAATAATCCCCCATCTCTTTTTTAGATACCGCTTAATAAATTTAAAATTAAAAAAAAAACTCTTTGCTTTAAGGGTTTTTTCCCCCTTCCATTCCAACACTTTCAAATAAATCTCAGTTCACCCAGTCGCGTCAATTCTTATCACATACAAAGAAAGGAAAGCCTTTGCCAGGATAAACATCTAAGATACTGGCAATCTATTCTCCGGAAATTTGAATTTTCAACATATTTGAAAACATTTGAAAACATTTGAAAACATTCGGGTAAATAACCTTGTCTTTAAACACTTATATCATCATGGAACTTGTTATTTTATCAACTGTAGTCTTTGTTGGATTTTTCGCACATAATGAAAATGTACTGAACAGTAATTATTGAATTTCATCAATGTATGTACCAAACGAATGAATACAGTTTAAAAGAAACTTTCAATACAGCAGAAGAAACCTCTTACTGCACCTTCTGTTCATCGACCTGGATACTAAAATACCCGTTAAAAAGATTTTGCATCACTTTTTTGCCCTTTGAAAAGACAAAAAACCATTACTATCTTTCTATGATGTGATCTTATATCATTTTTTGTGCCATGAAATGAGTTCAGATTAAGAAAACTTTATTGGAAAGGGGGAAATATATCAATTTAGATTAACATGAAGTTTAGCACCCCACCATGGATCACAAACACTTAACTTCTACGAAACATTCTTTGGTATCACTTAAGCCTTTTTTCGTCTATAAGATAAGAGATAAGAAAGTGCGCTGATATCGGTACCGAAAATGCACGGAACACAACGCATCTGATCTTACAGACATGTCCTATGCGGTTGTACTTAACAAGCTTCACATTTAGAAAGCACCTAACGTCCACTGTGGAGATTATATCGATCCAAAAAGTCGGTCATTGAAAAGAGGAAATATGGGAACAATTGGCAGCACTTTCAAACTTTCAACAAAATCAGAACGTTACAATTTTTTTAAACATGTTTTGACACATTACAGAACGCATTGTTAATCATCTTAATGAATCTGAAGTCCTCAGGAAAGGTTTAACTTTTTTAAATTCGAAAGGAAAGCAAAATTTCTGATAGCTGACCAAGACAGTTCCCACCTGAGAGCTTCAACAAAGTCCCTTTAAAGTCGTAACCCTTTGAACCGTCAATAATTGGTATTCGCCTGCGGAAAGACAAAGCCTTCAGTACTTTCGGCACAAAGCAACAGTCGTGAATGAAAACAGGATTGGTCTAAGCTGGCTAACAATCCACCTACGTTTTTGCAGAGTTACAGTTGTACATGTTATGATTACTTTCCGTTGATTTCTGTTGCATTGATTTCTGTTGAAAGAATTAACCAGTATATATATATATATATATATATATATAAATAGCTTCCCAAGAAATTGTAACATTTCGTTTTGTTGTAATTTCATATAAGAAATAAATTGGTGTATAGAACAACTTTTGGCTATGCCACCTTTTCACTTCATTTTTATCTCATCCCTTCATACGCAGTATGTGGGGGATGAGATATCGTGCTTCGTTTACTGTTGAAAAGTGCACACGTTTACCTTTTGCAAGTCTCCATAGAAACCGTAACCATGGAAATGCTTTCAAAGGAAATTTAGGACCTTATAACCGCTAGTCAGGGGTGGAGCAGAAAAGGGTGGTGGAGGTAGTGTTTTCTGGTCATGTGATCAAATATGCCTAAAATTTGGGTCAAAGGCTCAGAAGGTCAACTGACATTCACAAGGTCAAAAGTGTGACGCGAACTTCTCCTAAACTAAGAACAAGATTGGGCCCAAACTTGGTGGGTGTGTGTATAGTCTTTGGAACTTGTGCCTGAGATGACGTCAGCATGATAGATTAAAGGTTAAAGGTCAAAGGTAAAAAAGGTCAAAATAAGCAATTTTCCAAATCTGGCTGTAAAATCTGGATGAAACAGTAAAAGGCCCGGATTTTTGACATAACTTTCCTATTGAAACCTTCTTGGCACAACTTGATATTTGACCTCCTGAGGCCAAAGGTGACGAGGTCAGAAGGACAAATGACAATTTAGGGTCAAAACTGTGACGTGCGCTGGCTCAAAACTGAAGGTGCTACTGACCCCAAACTTGGTGAGAGGGTGCGTAATCCTTTGAATTTGTGCCTCCAATACCATCAGCATAATAGGTCAAATGTCAGAGTTCAAAGGTCACGATAGGTCAAAACAAGCACTTTTCCAAATCTGGCTATAAAATCTGAATGAAACAATAAATGACCCTGATATCTTGATATAACTTTCCTATAAAGCCTTCTTGGCACAACTTGACATTTGACCTCCTGAAGTCAAAGGTCACGAGTTCAGAAGGTCAAATAACAATTTGGGGGTCAAAACCGTGACGTACGCTGGCTCAAAACTGAAGGTGCTACTCTCCCCACATTTGGAGAGGGGTGCGTAATGCTTTGAATTTGTGCCTCCAATACAGCCAGAAAGATAGGTCAAAGGTCAGATGTCAAAGGTCAAGGTGTTCAAAATATGCATTTTTTTAAATTTGGCTATAAAAATAACTAAAAGAAACGATAAATTATCCGCGACATTGACCGTTGTCTTTTTCTGACACTTAAAATTCAGTTTTCACCTGCGGTTTAATAAACCCCACGATAAAAACCATAAAATGACATGTTCAGATGTACACTTATCTAAGCTGCTCTTGGCCAAAACTTAACTGCTAATAACCTCTAAGTAAACTGCGATCACGCGGTCAAGCATGACTAGTTCTTTGCGCCATAACAGTGCAATAAAACTGTACGCGTGTCCCCACCGTAACTAAGTCCATGGGCATCCGGTCCCAGTATGAAACATAACCAAGGACTCGCGCGGTGGAACCATTATGTTACTGGTAGTGTTAGGACTAACTTAGCCTTAGGCTTAGGTTACGCTAAATTAACTAATAACATTAACAGGTAGGCCTAACTAATACTGGCCTAGTTGAAATATACGCCTGGCTTATGAGAACTTCGACCAAAATTTGTGAATACTGCACGTGACGTGGCTCATCACGGAATTTTGGTTGCCCTTCTCCTGTAGGCCTTGTCTCTAATGCCTTTCCTTCTCTTGAAGAGAACTTTCTTAACTGTCTTACCTTCAGATTGCAAGACCACAGGCGCCTAGCTAGGCCTATAATATATCCCTGCATTAATTGAGACGCGGTTAAATATTTCGTCGTTATGGGCCATTCAATTCACATACACAATGCATGCACGCAAGTAAAGTAGTGTGCGAGCACTGCGCTGCATACGTACATAGTATTATCCACTCATGAATTGTAAACAGCGCAAAGTTACAAACAAACGACGTCACAAATAGACCGTGTGAACCAGGCTGCCTTTGATCTTGCCCGTCCGGTAGACGTGCACCCACAATGACTACATACTCACAGTATGGGGTCGGTCGGTGACACGTCACTTCTTCATGACAACATCGTATTGGAGTGAAAACAAATGTATTGCGGGTATTGTGCACTATAGTGTAGTGCAGGGATTGTTTTCACTCCAGCAGTGTAGCGCGTAAAGTGTTCCCATATGTTCATGCGGCAGTCAGTTGTTGTTTACACTCCACAGCTGCTAGGGTAACGAAAAGACACGGATGACCGACCGACCCCATACCAAATAATTCTTCATCAAACTGCGTAAAACCTTTGTAGAGCAGCGCGTGTGACCATTTGTGAGTAGTGCGTCTGCGCGATGACCTGCATGTACTTGAAGAGACTTTCATATGTACAAGCGACTAAGGAGAGGACGTTGCCCTAATGTTGAAACGGAGTTTGATCAGTGGTTCCACCTGGGGTTCGGTTAGCAATGAGATCAGGGTTAAGTCAGTTAAGGGATAGGGATAGGGTTAAATGGCCTCTAAAATAAGCAATGTCTGAAGCATTCAAGGCAAGGATATCATACGACGGAGTACTATTTAACCATTTTTGGGGGTTTTGGGATGACGTTCCCTCCCTAGACTTATATTATTCGGGGTGCTATTATTAACGGAGCGTGACGTTTAGCGAATAGGCCTAGGCTAGTTACGCTATGGTGACTCTTGATGGGCTTTCAACTTTTTTCGGTGAACAGGGTCGGTTGCGCTATATCATTCCGAGGTGACTGTAATTATTGTGACACTCGCAAGGACGGGAGAGGATATGTAAGATTAATTTGAGCAGATATTTTTGGGGGTGGAGCAGCTTTATGAACAATTCCGACTTTTAAAGAAAAGTTTTGAACTCTAAAGTAACTGATTCCAAATTTTCGGAAGTTAGAGCTACTCCGGTTTTTTTAATAGGTTATTACACATGTGGTTCTCTATTTCGTTTTCCCGGTCCAATGGTCGATCAGGATCTTGTGAACAAGCTACTGCGTCATAATGACCTTGTGATGCTTTTCATATACAACATCGGCATACGTTTAGTTTCGCTTGTTTGGGGATCGAATGGGCCCTACCATAAGCTCAGTTTACCTGCTGCCAACATACCCGTATACGTGTATGTTGGCAGCGCAGGCAAGCAGTGGAATTCGTACTAACGCCTAACCTAGATCAGAAATCACGGACTGGGATCGCGAAGCGGAAATAATTCCACTGCACGACAAAGACAGATCGTGAAGCACCATGGGAACGATAATTCCAGTCCGTATGCTTTAAGCATTGTGACGATGAGCCTTCTCCATGGTGATGATTTACTTTGGTCGTCTGTTCATGGAATAATCCTTCCCAGAATACAGTTTTGAAGCGCCCTCTTCTTATTTGGCATAAGGTCTATGGGGTCGTCGGGCATCCGGGTTTTTCGTTATCCTTGCAAATTTGGAGAGAAAACAACAACGGACTGCAGTATGACCATAGTGAACACTTGACGCGCTTCACTATTGGAGTGAAAGCAATCCCTGCACTACACTATAGCGCACAATACGTGCAAAACATCTGGGGCCGGATTCATAAAGACTACTTACGCACAAAAAATTGCGTAAGTCTGACTTACGCAACGTATTTTTCTTAGTTGGTATTCACAAAGGAAAAAGTTCGTAAATATTTTGGGTAACTTTACGCAAGGTTCAGAGTTGTCGTAAGTAGAAAAGAGCCATAGTAGCACATACAGAGGCACACGTTGTGCATAGTTGTGTAGAGTGTTGGACCGCGCGTGAAGTCACAGAAGACCGTGCGCGTCGTTTTAACAATAACAATCAATGAGATTGGCTCAAAATGTGACAAAGCAAGATTCAACCGCACTCACGATTGGTTAATATGCATCTATTGTAGTTACGCAGCGTATCTTTACGAACTGCGTAAGTTGTTTTCGTAAATACCACTTAAGAAAATTCTTACGCAGTGCGTAAGTATTTTGACTTACGCAAGAACTTACGCAAATGTTTATGAATCCCGCCCCACTGTAGGCCAAATTGAAACGAAATAACTTCACGTGAAACATCTCCATAGCTAGCCCATTGTTTATACTCCCAGATCCCATGATCCCTTGGGTGCATTTATTTAGCAATACACGAGTTGGGAAAATGCTTTCACCCAATGCATCAATGGGATGGGTCAAAGGTCAAATGAACCACTTACCTTGGCGAAAAAGTTGTCACGGTACAGCTGACTCCTTATGTGACCCAAAGGAAGTAGGCTATTGAATTACCAACTGGCTTATTGCTATTCTCGTCACCACATGATCGACGCAGCCAGCAAAGTGCAGCGCAGTACATGTAGGAAGTTTGCATGAATCACACATTTATTACCTGTACTCGAGTACAGTTTCTGTACACGTACTCAGAAGGCGTAGGCTACTCGTACTCGTAAACTTGCGGAAAATTAAATACTCGTAATCAGACAGTTGTGTACGGTACTCGTACCCAGGACTTTGTACTAGTATAGCCTACTCAGAGATGGATGATACATCTCAGTCTAGGTTGCTAATATTTCTTGACCTTCATAATTGATCCTTTTGTGAATAATAGAACTTGTAAGAATTCAATTTTTTTTCTGCAGGGCTAGATCAACACAGACCAGGGACGGATTTACGAAAGTGGGGGCCCTGGGCACGAACCTGTGTGGGATCCCCTCGGAAGTTGGCTCTTTAAAAAAAATGATATGATTGATTGAGCTATACGAGTAAACCTTAGCGGCTGGACGCTTTTGTACCGACCATAAATGTCAACAATTTTAAGCTAAAAGCCAGATGTATAATCGCAGTGGCGAATCCAGGATTTGTCTGAGAAGAGTAGGGGGGGGGGGTTAGATTGTCAAGAGCTACTGATGATGCAGGTCACATAGTGGCCTGAGGATGAAGTTTTTATTTTTTTTTCAGAAAAAACTAACAAGGTGTAACTTGGTGCATTTTAGCTGTTGAAATTAATTACTTTGTATTACAGAACCGTGAAAACAACAAAAATAACTTCTAAGCTGGACCTAACCATAAGGCAGTTGGGACGATTTTATTTAGAAAAAAATGCCCGAATTTTCAGACATTTCTCGGATGTCATGTTGAGTAAAATAATGCAAAACAAAGTGTGACTGCGGAGGGACTAAGATTTGTCGAAAAGGAATAAGATGGTGGAAAACTCTCGGGCCAATTGGCATACTAATTCAGGCGTCGATCTAAGTTTTGGGCGAAGAGGGACACCTTTGTGACTTCGGTAAGCAACGGAAAACAGTACGTGAACGGAGCGCCACCGATGGTTGGCGCGAAGCGCTTAAGAAAATTGTGGATGGAAACACCTCCTAGATTACCAGAATTGGCACTTCCCAGGCACTAATAAACAGTGCTGTAGTCGAGTCCCCACCTTCCTAGTCCGAGTCTGAGTCCTCACCTGCCGAGTCTGAGTCCGAGTCCGAGACCGAGTCACTGGCATTTGAGACCCAGACTAGCCTGCGAAGCAGACTTTGTAGCAGATTCCCAGAAGATGGCGCTCTCTCAGAAATCATAACACACCCTAGGTATACAGTCCATACAGATCGTACTTATGCCATGTAGACTAGTGGCGAAGTCTGAAAATTTTCGACCCCCCGCCGGGGACAACTTTATAAAAGTTGACACTTACCCTTAAAATGTTCCTTAGGATACCAACTTTAATTTCTGTTGGTTGTCACCTTTTAAATTTACCCGAACATGGTAATTAGGAGGGTCAAAGGTCATACGTCAATTTCACCCAAACTTCAACAATTTTGGTGCTATACATGTGTGCTTCACATTCAGTTTTTTTCATGGGGAGGCTTTTCCTTGAGTGTAATGTGGTAAATATTTTGAATAAATTTACATTAAACATCCCTGAACTGCAATCAATGTATGAAATCATTAATTATCAATATTACTGTGGTTACATTCAATATTTTCATTAATTTTTCCTAGTTTGCCCCATCGCAAATTTGCATGTCATGATATTTGTAATGCATCTTATACGTGTTTTGCCACGTGGAGATCAACGTCTCTCAATAAAGATCGTCATACATTCTACATTGCAATATAATGCTCTTCTTGCATAAAAATTGACCAGTCGAATTTTTTACTGCATCGTGGCTCTCTTTAATTTCTGCCACACAGTTTAATCTTAGCAAAGTGCTAAACAAAAACCTCACCAGCTATACGCACACTGGTCAAATTTAGAAACCATATTTGGTAAGGTTAACGAAACAATGTTGCTATACAGTGTTTCCCCTTAGTGTTTTCATGTTATCATTTGTTGTTAACAATGAAGATTTTTTCATATATTTTAGGCTTCTGCCCATACTTTTATAAATTCTTTTCTTGGCTACATGGCATTAAAAGAAAAAATATACCTCTGGCAGTTTTCATGTTGCGCTAATGAATGCAAAAAATCAAAATGTCATTACAAACTGAATGCTCTCTGTAAGCAGGAACGGTAGTACTGAAGAGCTGAGTTTTTTCTTATTATAAATATGGCGAATTCCATATTAGATGTAAAAATTATAAAATACAATGCTGCACCTTGAAAATGTGTCACTACAATCTTGCCCTAAATGCGTCAAAGAAGTAAACAAATTCTTTGCTTTTCATTAAAAGAAGTATTTTGAGTATCCTGTGAATTGAAACTGCCTTCATTAATCTGCATATAAAAAAACGAATCACTATAAGCGCTCTTAGAGCCAGTTTCATCCATGCCCTTAGCCAGACAACGTGTTGAAGGGTGCGAGAAGGCTTTCAGACTGCCAGAGGGAAAATCATTTTCAAGGAACGAGATGTGTTAACAGAAGTTAAAATTTTTGTTCTTACAATTTCTACAAGGCGTAAATATTTGTGAGTCCCCCCTCCCACTGCTCCTAAGTTATGGACCTGAATTTTCGATCAGTGTACCCTTTCTTCCGATTGGTCAACTGGTCAACAAGTGGTTGTTGTAGGGCTATACCTGAATCTGGCTGACCCCTGCCAACCAATTAATTTACTTTTTGCCAATCCAAAATAATAGTTTGTGGCAACGTATCTCCTCCCCAAACCCCCGAGTTTGCTGAATGCTTCTTACCTCTTATCATTTGTCGACAAAAACGTATATTGTGCTGGACAAAAATGATAATATCAGTCCTTTGGAAGGAACCTGTTTCCTAAATATCCTCCTTACAATGCTTGATGTGGCCAGAATTTAAGTAATACCAAAGTGTGATTACTAAACACTGTCTTTATAACTTTTCGAAGATGAAAGCAAGATCATATATGAAATTGTAACGTATCAACAGCCCCTCTAGAAGCTTCCTTGAGTTCATCTCAACAGGAAAAGTTTTTGAGAACTGCAAATTTTTTCCTTGAAAGGATTTTTTTTTGCCAAAGAAAATCAAGTCTTGTTATGGGTATGTGTCATTTCCATGTCCAAACTTGAAAATAATATCGACCGATGCGAGAATCACCCACTGGCTGTCTAATGCAGGGAAACAACTTTTAATTAATGTTCTAAAATCATAACTCATTAAAGGGTTATTCACCAGTAAAGAAATTGAATAAAATTTATGTAACAATTACCATGGGTGTACGGGACATTTTCTCGGGGGGGGGGGGGGCTAAGCCGTTTACCCGAAAAACCATTATAATGCGACTAAAAGCCAGATTTTCACAAAATGTGCCAGGATTTTTCCACATGCACTCCGGGGCTAAATCTCCCCAGACCCTGACTAGTACGCAGTTATGATTTACATTTGTACTTTTGACGAGTCCTAATAATCAGTAACATCTCTAGACCTAAGAACTTTTAAAGGGAAAGAACCACGCAAAAGATTGCTGGACAACAAAGTCTACACACTGTCAACAGAAAAAGGCACTATAAACACCTTGATAGAGTCTCTGCCCTTTCACTCAAACATTTAAAAGCGTTTTTTTTTTCATAGAAGATGTTTTAGGTAATTATGCTCGTTATAAATAGACGGGCACTTTGTATTACCTAAAAAGGGAATGTTTTCAAGGAAAAAATACATAAATGCAGAGAAAATCGCATAAACTGTAAAGAAGATCCTATCTCCTGGGGAGGCGAGGAGACTATGCCATGAGGACAATCATGTTCACTAATTTCCCCCAAATCACGTAATTGATCGGAAAACGCAGGTAACAAATTCACACTAATCAAATCGTCGATGTCAGTTCTCCCAAACCACTGTTTTAGCCTGTATGAGAGGACAACTATAGTTAATTAACAAGGTAACTTTAAATTTCGGAATGACGGTGGGTTGGAAACAATGTGCCAGGCTCCTTAAAGAGGAGATATCACCCATTAATTAACCAAAAGAACAAAAACCAAAACACACAAGAAAAAAAAAAAAAGAAGCTGGAAAACCGACTAAGTTCCAAGTCCCTCTCAATAAAGAGAAGATGGCAGAAAAATGTGTGTTGAAACAATAAAATCCGTACTTTGTCAGTTTGTAAAGCTAAAATGTATTACTTGCGTGACTTCCCGAGCAAAGACGCTTTCCTTAATAGAATTTACATCATGTTCGGAAAGTTTGAAGCAAATATTTACTGTTTATGCATGGGATATTGCGACAACCTACCCTTTTCACTGATCTAGTTCATGTTGGCAAATAGTAATTGCATAGATAGAAACACCGTAATGTATTTAATATAAATTAGTTGTGTGATTGCTGCACATTCAATCTAATTAATGCCGTAGTTCCACACAAACTAACAACCAAAACAGAAAATCAGATTTCTCAGCTACGAAAATACAATACATGGTATAAATATTTTCATTATATCCCACTTCATTCAAAGGATTGCACTAAGGACTGCAAGTTCTCGACAGGGATAGGGGCGGAGGCCATTGCCCAAAACAGGACAAAAGCGGCAGATTACTGGAAGGATGGTGAGTAAAAGTTTCAGCACTCTTGGGGCGCAAAAATTGGGGGCTTTTAGTGGAGAAATTTTAGATATTGGTATTGGTGGCTATTTAAAAATTTGGGTATTTTTGAGAAAATGTAAAAGATGGGGTTCGCAATGCATTTTAGAAAACTGAAAATTTGAGGCTTTGATTGAAGCAGTTGTCCTCTTTGAGAGTAACTCAACTAAACTGTTGGACCGACCAAGTACCAGTCGCCGTCGGAGAATTAAAAATTCATCGCACACACTCATTCTTCCAAAAAAAAATTGGAAAATTTTCCCGACATGGGTCTCATCCGTCCCCGGAGGGGGCCATGGCTCCCCACCCCACCTGACCTCACCTCTGTCAAAGTTCCTTTAAAATATCTGAATAAATGTTGTTTGAATTCCTATAATTTTGTGAGAGGTCCTTATGGGAAAAGACGAAAAATGCAGATCAAGTTTAAAAAGTGCGACCTTTAATGACCTTTGACCTTAAAACTTTGCGTGTTCGGAAACTTAAGAAACATTCAAACATCATAACGTATATGTTAAGCATCATCTGTCCATAGTTTACAGAACGCTTGGGATAGTTTCTGGACGTTTTTCTTCTCCGTCTTCACCAATGGTCTAGATTTAAATTTAAAGGTGTTGAAAAAAGACCGTTCAGCGTGTCTAAGTCTGTAATTCTTTCATTTTCATTATATTTTGAAGAATTTAAAACTATATAAATTATTCATTTTGACTCACAGCATTTTATATGTCACGTCATATTAAAGTGTGTCAAAAATATTAAAATTTTGAAAAACTGACCTTTTTGACCTTTGACCTTGAAAATTTGCATGTTCGGGAACTTTTAAAAAGTGGCAACCAACCGAAAATTTAAAGTTACATTGTAAGCAATAGTTTTAGCATAGTCGCTTTATTTTACAAAACTGTCCCGGGTGGGTCAATTTTTAGAGCTCTTTTTGAGATTCGCCACTAGACTATTACTAATACCCAGTGTTGTAACAAGTCAAGTCACTGACTCGGACTCGAGTCGCATAGACTTGACTTGACTTGGTCATCAGTCAAAATGACTTGACTTGACTCGAGTCTGAAGCCCTAAATGACTTGACTTGACTCGAGTCACCACCTTAAATAACTTGACTCAGACTCGAGCATAGCATGGCCCGCGACTCTGATGTGTTTAAACGTATGTAATTCTGGACTGTGCACGTGCATAGACGCAGCCACAACACGCAACGCCCGTGTGTAACAATATCAGCACTACATGCCTGTAGTATAGTTGTCACAAAGTTGACAAAAACGGGCAACGCGGGGCAGTTCTACAAATCCGGCAGACCCTCATCAGTCACCCCAAGTACATTTTTGGTTGGGAGAAAGTAAAATTCTCAGTTGTGAAAGGTTAAATTTTCACGTTTTTGCATAACGCCTGGTAACGAAAAGTTAACGAGTTCAACATAAGGGTGAGTCTTCTCATTGTCATTTTGACGAGGCATCATTTATCCTAGTTGATCTGGGTACTGAAATAAGAATTTTGAGAAGAAACGAACATTGCTGCAAAGAGTCTACAGAACGTTAGGTTTCCTTTCTAAAACTTCCCTGCTGTCATTCAGAGTCATACTACTCAAAAGCTCCATACTAGTGTTCCATTTTGGTAATTCCACAGACATTCGGGGAATTTCCCTCTGGATCCTATCAAAATCATACTGGACCAAGGCCAAGTCTACCTTTTGGCATCATCCTATAGTCCCCTCACCGTTCGCAAAGTAATCAACTCTTCACCTGCCCTTGCGGAACTGAAGAAGCACCATCAGCATTGTTCCCTTCACTTTTGGAGACTTACCCCACGTCTCTGTTTTGCAAAAGGAGGGGAAGTTCCGACCAGAAGAGCGAAATTTTCGCCCGCTTCGAGGCGCATGTGACCACATGATACCGTTACCATTAAGCTATTTGTGGTAGGCTTGAGATGTCATCTCCTGTGGTTCCCGCAAAGTGTTATCACAAAGTGACACTACTTACTATTAACATAATCTTCTTCGGTGCCTTTCTATGCGGTTACTGTGCCCTCTATATCAGAATTCCTGGATTCGGGCCTTAATATTGCTTGTTCAAATCTGATGGGGCTGGTTCAGTCATCAGTAAAGGCACGTGTATAGCAGGTCACCGACAGCTCCCTATACACGGTCCTTACAATGACCCTTTAAAAATACGGTCTCTTCGAATTTCTGAAAATTTAAAATAAAATCATCACCTTGCCGCTTCGTAAAACTTACTGTAGCTTCGAAATATTTGTTGATAGCAGAATGCCGTGTACGTAACATTGTGACATCACACAGAACATTTAAGTATTGTAGTTTCGACACATACACATGGCAACTGCCTCTGCAAACATTCCATACTGACGTATGCTGATGTGATAGTGTGACTTGCGTTGACTTGTAGACACCAGCAACTGACTCGAGTTGACTAGACTTAAATGTCTGACTTGACTTGACTTGACTTGGCTTTTGTCTTGACTTGACTTGAAAATGTGCTCGACTTGACTTGACTT